>JAKSZP010002927.1:0-111690 GCA_022478985.1 Massospora cicadina
AATATTACTGAATCTACAGTCAAACTAATAATGTTCTTTATTAATTCTTATCCATCTGTAAATGTGTAAATGTGTGTTTTATTATAGTGAATTCTAGGGAATTTATAGGAGATTCAGCTATCTAACCCTCAGTTGACACCTCTTTGATGAAACAGCAGCCGTTGCTGTTGAATCACCCTTCCTCATCTTGGCAGCGATGCTCTTCCCCATCCTGACTAGGATCCTGACATTAGACATCCTCAAGACCTCAAATGGAAAGAGTCAGAAACATATCCTTAACGTTTTCCTCTTGATCTAAGTGAATCATCCATAATTGACTAGCGGCCTGCTTAAATAATGGGACTTTTTACCCATTATGGCAGGTCACTTCACTAACCAATCAATTTTCTAGTTGCAGGCAGCATCACTCACCTCGCAACTCATTAAACATTCCCAATCAGTCAGTGATGAAACCCAACCAATCCCAATTGGTACACCTGATAGTTAATTACTATCAGATGCCCTTATTTCGTCAGCCGCTCCACCCAATGAGATATTAGGTATTCATCCAGATTGATCCCCAATGGATATGACCAGATAAATAACCTAAAATCCCCCAAACGTAGTTCCTCCAAAATTCAGGTCAACCAATTTCCAATTCACTTTGCTTTAGGGAATTTTTCCCCTAGTGATACCAAGTAATCTAGCAGGCTGGGAATATGGGCAAAAATCCCAACACCTGCAGATGGTCATCGAGCGCCTACTGAGACTGGATGGCAGATGAAAGGTGGCCAGCTTCTTGGGAACCATCTTGGAAATTTGCTTAGCGATGGGATTCAGGAGGGCGATGGTGTGCTTTTTGGTTTTGAGGTTGAGGTGGAGCTTGAAGCAATCCTCCTCGCTCTTGTGCAGATTCTCCTTGCTAACCCACTTCAGATGTGGCAGAAACGTGTCACTGAGCACCTTGTGGCAAAGCTCATTGTGCCCAAAAACAGACAATCTACATCTCTGATTTGGGCAGCAGCTGATAGGATGGGCCAAAACGCCAGCAGTTTTTTTCAGGATTGGCATTCATTTTAGTAATTTCTGGCTTGATTGCTGAAGGGAGCCATCAAAGTCAAAAAGTGGTAGCGTTACCAGAAAGGAGTCATAGAGCTTCACTTTTTCAACACTCATGTTTTTGTAGGGATTGGCGCTATCCCCATCTGAGAGCTGAACCAGATAATTTTGATGCTTTATTTTAGTAATATCTGGTCCAATTTTTGGAGGGGAGCCATTAAAACTGGAAAGCAGTAGCATTGCTGGAAAGGAGTCATTGAACTTATTCCCAATGGTGCAAAGGTAAGTCCCAGGTATTTTGCCTGGCATTTGAATCACATTGTCACACCGATTGCTTTTGGGGCTTCCCAAAAATTCCTGAAGCTTGCTGCCTTTGTCAAATTCAGAAGCTAGTTCTCAACTTGTTGGCCCAACTTGATTGGTCCAATTGCTTAGATGATGCTCATCCATATTTATGTTCAGCACTTTTAGCTCCAAACACTCAATATAATTTGTTTTAATTTCTTTCACTAAATCAGAGTGGGAAATGACATCATTGTGGAGAATTGGGTATTGGTCTTTTAAATAAATATTATTGTTAGTATTAAAATCATTTGTTGTTTTTAAATTCTGAGCATTCCAATTTGTTTGATCTTCGCTCTTTGACTTAAGGATAAGCATCAATTTGGTCAGCTTCTTTTTATAGTGCTTCACTTTAGAGAGAAATCTAAAGAGGTTCTCCTCATAATGGGAACCCATCCTATAGGTCAGTAGTCATTTCTCTGTATGATATTTTCCCAAGCTTCTCTTAGGTTAATGTCCCATTCTTCCTTAGTGTATTTTGCTTCCTGTATATAAAAAAGTATTGCCTTTTTCAATCTCTTTACTTTGTGATGTTGGCTATATTGCTCTTTGACATCTGTTTCAATTATTTCAGGCATATACAATAAATTGAGTAAGGGCTTGAGTTGGCCTGGTGTTTTGAAACGTACAGGATCTTCTCTTCTAGGACATGTAAAGCTCTTCTTGGTAAAATCATTTCCCACAGTTATTGTATCTTAGCCATTCCAGTGTAAGTATGCCAAAAGAATAGGGTCTGGAGTACCTACTGAGGATTGATAACTCTTATCATCAAAGGTTGAGGCTATATCCTCATGGTGCAACTTGGAAGCAACCTGGCAGAAAACACCATTTTGTTGGGCCACCAGGGAGGAATCACTGGCGGCGTGTTTATCTAAAGGCAGGGCTTCAAAGCTTGCATCATTGGATGAGACGTTCTCTATTAGAATAAACAAAGATAAAGTAAATAAAATGTTCTGCTGAGAAGCACTTTATTTAAAATAATCAAACACTATATATAGTGCTTCAAAATGTAAGGATAGGAATAGGGATTTTAAGGGTAGTGTCATGGGACCTGTAGGAAATTCCCAATTCTGAGATAGGTGGGAATAGATAAAAGTGTGGATAGAGATTAGATAACAAATTGGAAAGGTAAATATTTTCCAAATTCGGCATAATTCAATCAAAGCCCCAAATTTGGTATTCCAGTCAAAAACATAAAATCAAACACCATTCTCAAAATTAATGGGCCATTTGAAAAATGTGCCCTTCATATGAATATATCGACCTCCCTCCTGGACAAGGCTTTCACCTAATCCAGGAGAATCTCAACAATTACTATCTAAAATACTTCATTTTATCAAATTTAGATGAGTTTATTAGTCAAATTATGTAAAAATGATAGCCATCAATAATGATTTAAGCTCATCCTGCTATGATCTCATACTGCCCTAATTTTAAACATACCCCTCAGTCATAAAACATATATCATAAGTGATTGCACCAGGATTCAAAAAACAAATTTTTTTAAATTTAAGTTTAGATCCAAAAGCTGAGCTGATTATTCTAGAGAATTTTTTAAGACTCCTTACTTTATTTAAAGATTAAAAGGATAGTAAGAGGGGAGGGCAGAACATAGGCAATTCAGCTGAGGAAAAAGGACCAGAAATTTGGGCTTCTAGGGACCTAGAACCCCCAACCATTGCTGATCATTGATTGCCATTGCTAGTCATGGTTCTAGCATCAGTGGGCTTACAGGCCATTTGATCTTTAATTGATCAATTGCTTCATCATTTATGACATGTGATCCAGCAGAAAAAGCCAAACTTGCAGCTTTGAAAATCCCAGGGATTAAGCACAAGAATTTTGTGATCTGTCAGAGCTGATCGGAGATAATCTAAATGGTCTTCAACACCAAACCTTTGTGATGGGGGCACTCATTGGCCAAACTCTTGGCAACAAGAGCCGAGTGTATCACCCATACACAATAATGGTAGATGAAGGCTTGCAATTGGATCAGGGATGATTGCAGGGTTTTTGTGAAAAAAGGTCCTGTGATGAATGCATTTCTGTCAGCAATTGTTTGCCCAACAGGATATAGTGCATTTTGGACCAATATTTTTTGAACATGGCGCATTCATAATATTTGTGAGTGATATCTGCTTCCAGTTCAGCGCATACAGGGCACTCCTTATGTGGGTAATCTGGTCCAGTTTGTTTAACAGATTTAAATGTGCAGTGGAGGATCCACCAGGTTACCAACTGTTGCTTGGCCATTATGAGTCAGGAGTTCAGGCCTAAGATCAGCTCCTTCATTTGTTAGTTGGTGTCATGGCCTTCAGTTTCCCAGTCAAGATTTGTGGTTGAGTGGGTGGGTTGCACCTGGGTTTCATTAGCAGATCCCCATATTCAAGCTGGGTCAATATGTAGTTGATTTTGATTGCCTTGGCAGCATATTTGTGAATGATTCAATTTTGTTCTTCCCAATTTGTCACAGAAATCATTGCAGAATTATGGGTCTCAACATCCCTGTGGATTTGGTCGGCACCCTGATCCATTAGTTCAAATGACCAGTTTTCCAGGCGCACTGCCCAATTGCACAGTCACCAATAATGTGAGGTGTTTTTTGGGAGGATATTCACGGGTGGCTCGCCATCCATTTGCATAGTGAGCTGGGTGAGACTTGCTCCTGAAGGCCCTGAGCTCTAGCCCGGTTCATGCTCCAAGCTAGGGTCAGGCAGCGCATGTGCGTTTGCATTAGTTTAAGAAATGACTTCACCCATATCCGCTGAGCATGAGATTTGAAATCCAGAAGGCCCATGCCTCCTTCAGACTTTGGTTTGGATAGAGTTTCTAGTGCTATCAGTGCCACTTTTGTGCCTTGAACCATAGGAAGGTCCAGAGCATTGTCTTAATTTTTTTTCTCTAGGTTCAGGCTCATTGGCAGCACATGTACAACATACCACAATTTTTATAAGATGAATACATTGGTTGCAAACACTTTCTCCTTGAGCATAATCTGGAATTTTTCCAGCATGCCATTTGGATTGATAGACTTGATAATACCTCTTGCTCCATTTCCAGTACCGCTGGCCCCTTATCATTAAAGAGTATCCCAAGGTATCAGATCATCTGGGAGTTCGTGATTGGTGTTGTGTTGGTTGATGTTCTGAAGTTTGGGATGTTAATCCTCATTAAAGAGGTTTTTGCCAAGTTTATCTTCACGTTCAACGCTAACTGGTATAGGTCCAGTATCTCCTCTGCGCCCTATAGGTTGGTCAGCAAGCTAATACCTATCACCATATCATTGGCAAAAGCTAACATTTTTAGCAACATTTGATTGGGGTGGACTAGGCCCCAGAGTCTTGCATCCGCTGATGCCAATAAGATGTTAGCTGAAAAATTGAACAAAATTGGCAACATAGGATCACCTTGTTAGAGACCCTTCCCAACCAGTATGTCATTGGTTATGCCATCTGCGATGATCACCTTAGTTACCAGGCCTGAGTACAGTGTTGTTATCCATGACCTAAAGTGTGACGGTTGAGGTTTATCCTCAGCATCACATTGCCCTGATCTTTGGTAAGACAGGGCAGGCTGTGTCTGGATGTATGGAGGAGGAGGGGGAGTTGGTCCTGGCAGGGACGCCTAAGGGGCAGGAGCTTGAAGGAGGCCAAGGAGCCAGATGGGCGTCCAAGTCGAGGAAAACGAGAATCAGGTAAAATGGGGAGTTTCGAGATTCGATTTGGATTCGAATCAAGAATGGAATGGAACAGGTGCTTGGAAGTTTCGCGGTTCATTTGGAATTTGAAATGGAACTGATGCGGAACTGTTGAGAGTGGAACTGGCACAGAACCATTGAGTGAGGATTCCGCGATCCTGCTGTAAGGTTTACACCAAGTGTCAGTCAGATTAGCACCATAAGCTTGTGTTATATTTTATATTAGCTTGTAGCATGTGTATATAGGGAAGGAACTGGGAGCTGGAGGCTTCTCAGTTCTGTTTTCTATCAACCTGGCCAATATTAAATAAAAGAACTTTAAAATTCATATATTTATAGTTTGAGTTTATTTAAAATATTGCCTAACTGCAGCCATGTTTGGCTTGAATCAACAAGAATTGGACTTTGAGAGAGAGCTTGGGAGAGCTATTGCCTCCCTTTATACCTTGTCTTGGAGTCAAGGCATGTTGCTGGGGTTAAGTATATTTGCAACTGTCTTCCAGGGGGTGCTTGTCAATCTTGTAGCGCGCGCACAAGGAGAGTAGTATCAGGAGCCCTGTCAGCCCTATGGTCTGTAACATGGATCCTGTTGCCCAACTCATTCGTGGCTCATTGGAAGGAGCCAGTGCGTTACATAAAGGTTTCAGTAGTACTAACCGCTTTTAACGCCTCAGGTAGGAATGACCACGCTACCCAATCATAGGTCTTTTACATGTTGAGGAATATGATATATCCCTGCTCAGTTCCCCAAACATCTTGGAGTACATTTTGGACTGCTATTGTGCTGTACCAAATACTCTGGCCCTTGATGAACCCGTTTTGAGGTTTATGGAGCGTGTGCGGTGCTGTTGCCATCAGCTGATTCAATAATATGTGCATCAGTAGCTTATAATTTTCATTGTTTAGTGCAATCAGGTGTCAATTCCATAGTTGGCATTGGAGTCCCTTTTTGTACAAAAGTGCAATATGGGTCTCCTGAACTCCCAGGATTTGCTGTCCATTTTTCAAACAGTGATTAAATAGGGATTTTAGTTCCAGTGTAGTGTGGTCACAGAATGCACTGTACACCTCCGCACACATGTTGTCAGGTCTCAGTGCCTTCATTCTTGGTGACTCTTTTAGTACCCGCTTAACTTCATCAATTGAAATTTTGGCAGAAAGGTTAATGACATCTTCCAGCATACAGCTCCCAAGAGCCAGCTTGGTCAGGTCAATTATGGCATCCATTGCTGATTCGCTCATTACTCATTGGCAGAATAGTTTGCCATAGAAGTGCTTGATCTCACACTCAATCATTTCTGGGTCTGTTGATACTTCCTCTTCTACTGTCTCTACTTCCCATATTCTAGCCTTGGTTTGGATTTCCTTAAGGTGCATCAGGCCCTCTTTGGTCATTGTCCCCACTAAGCTCTAATATTTGTAGGTAGAGTTGGTCCGTCTCTACAAATCCTGTTTTACCATTAAGACCCAATATCTTTTGTGCATTGTTTGGTACTCGCTCCACCATCCTTTGCTGTCCCATCTATTGAGCCTCAGCATCACCATTTCAGTTTTCAGCTGTTTTTTGGCAGAAGTTCTCTTGTAGGTTGTCACTTTTTGAACTTCATGCTATCATGCTTCATATTCTCTTTGATCCTGATCCATCGTTCCATAGGGTCTATCTCCATGTGATGATCCAGATATGCGACCAGTCAATCCAGTCCAGTTTCAATTGTTTGGCGCCATTCCCCATCTCTCAGCATGGCTGGTGCCAGTTGCCATTTGCGGTTCCTTGGGGGTTCTAGGTCAATATCCACATGGACAATCATGTGGTCGCTTTTGGCATTTACATTGACTTCGCTGTTGGATGTCAGCAGCCTGAGGTCAGACAACACCAATATATAATCCAGGCGTGAAACAGCATGTGGGTTTCCAGAGGAGTCATATGTCCATTGCATTAGGTTGGCTGGATTGTCATCCGCCTCATCGATTGTGAGGCACATTCCCAATTTAGCTAGGTATTCTAGCATCTCATCAGCCTTCCAATTGGGACTTCCACTTATCAGGAATATATCCCAATTCGCATTTGTCCAACAGTTAGGTCTCCTGCTATAACCATCGCTGTTTCTTCTGGTACTTCCAATAAAAATTCCCAAGATATTCAGCTTTTGCAGGGCTTCAGTGGAGCATAAACTGCCACCACTTAAAGGCTCTTGCCTGTTTCCCTATGCATAGCAGTCACTATCAGGATCCTTCTGGAATGAGTTTTCTGCCCAAATTCCAGCTCTATGTTCTTGTTCAATGCGACGATCACCACATGACCCATCCAGAGCGCCTGATAGCCTATTTGGTGGGACCACAGGTGATTATCCACGTCAAGGATTGAGCTTGGCACCATTTCCTTTTGGCAACCTGCTTGCATTTCTGATATTAAAATTATGTCTATTATCGTTTGTTCTGGAATGGTGTAACTTACACCTTCTTGTTTGTATGCTCGCCATCCCCAAGCATTTGTGGTCACAATCATCATTTCTGGATGCCTGACTCAAAGGTATAAGGATTAATATTTTTGGGGTTGTGAATTGAGTCACAAACAGAGGTTTGCTTGTTGGTGGTCAGTGTCGCTGAGGGTGGGTGGGGGGTATTTGTCAGCCTTCAGGGTCAGTTTGATGGAACTGGGATTGTCTTACTGGGCATTCTGTGCACTGGGAATTCAGTCACCATCCCCATCTCCCTATCTATGAACAACGGGGATGGTTTAATTACCAGCTGGGTGCTCCAAAGTCCCTACTGGTGGAGCAGCAGATTCCCCTCCTCCATCGATTGGGTTTCCACCCCTTTGTTTGATTTTTAAGCAGATTTGGTCTTTTTGTTTAGAGCCCAATCAGCCTATTTTGCCAATTGCATCAATTTGGTTGTTTGGTTGCTTGTCTCCTAAGGTTTATTTACTGACAATATTAATTGACTTCAAGTTTTCTTTCAACTTGTTAGGCATAGGTTTCAATTTATTGGCATCTTGTGTTGCCCATCCCTTCTTGGGGATTTTTGGGGGTTTGCCTTCTGCCATCTTTCTTCCTCACATATCATCCATTCCACTTGGGATGGGCGTGGCACCGTCAGTTTGAGGCTCATTCCTTCGTCCATTATGTATGATTCATGGTTTGGGTTGATGAAGGGCTCATCATCTGCTTTGGGTCACTTTGTCACTTCTTGTTCCCATGCTTCTCTATGGGTGAGGTCCAACTCTTGCTGTTGTCATTTTATGTCCATGACCTCCATTAGGTTCCACGGGATCCATTATTTGGCTTTTAGCCGAAGGAATGTTTTTGACCCTGACCTTCATGATCCCTCCAACAGGGTCATATTCATACTCTCAAGAGGCCTTTCCTTTGCGATGGTGGCATTGGACCATTGTATGGCTGGTCTGGTAACAGAACTGACGTACTTGCTTCACATTTTCCTGCTCTACATATACAACTCTGCTTAGGCTGTGCAGGCGGATGAATTGAGGTAAGGCAATTTTATTTGGCTTCATCCATGGGGCCAGTTCATATAGCGCTTTGGCTGTTCAGGGGTGAAGGTACTTTGTAATGTAATCACTGCCAGCTTGCCAAAATTCTCATACTTCCCCATAGCACAATAGTCCAGTCCAGATTTCTTGCACTCATTCCCTCTCATGATTGGTTGGGAGGTTTTGAAATGTCACCCACTGTGCAGTTTGGTTAGCGTATCTAGTTGGTTCCATTTGCAGAAAGACTCCCTTAGATTTGATTCTGTTCTTGAGGAGTTTTTTATGGTCCAATTTGCCTGGGATTGCAATATCTATATAGCTCTGTTTGGGCACCCAGTGATGATCAAAGTCCCCTCCTGCTAGCACCTTGTCAAGCTCCTGATACATTGCCATTATCAGGCCAGACCACTCCTCCTCCTCCTCCAGCTGCAGGTGGATTCAGATTGCATCCTTTAGATACGATTTAGGCACTTGGTGGTCTGTGAAGCCTCCACTGGTTAGTTGGAAGATGTATTCAATATGGCTTCTGGCCCCATTTCATGTGTTATCATTGGTATGGGCTTCTGCGGCACTGTACAACTTCAATCTCATGCTAGGTTTTGGTACTTTAGTGGGGGCTTTCCCCTTCATTATCCAGCTTACTGACTCATCAAGGCTAAATCCCAATTGAGGAACGCTTCTATATGGCATATGCTGATACCATGGCAATTAATGCTCCTAGTCATTTGCGCTCCAATTTCAAGGCTTTGCCACTTGAGGGCATCCTTCAGCAAAAATACCAGTCAGTACCATTTGAGGGAAGATTCCAGACCGCATGTTGGGTGCAGGTATTTATGAAGGGTCTCTAGAATAATCAAACTACGCTGGCACCAGTCCCTTACCATAACTCTGTTCCATCCGCCATCTGTGAATATTCATTACATAACATCTGCAACTCCTGCCTCACACCACTGAAAGGCTTTGGAGGGGGCAAAACCTTTGGCAGCATATGGGGTAGCTACCAACAGTTCTGAGAAGGATTGTTTTTAATCCTGGATGGTCTCAATTCAGATCCTCGCTCTGAGCCATTCTCAGCCCAGGTCCAGGGTTATGACCCCTTTCCTCGCTGATGCCGCCTGTGGTGAAATCTCGTGTTTCATCCACAGTTGGGCCAACTCTGGGGTGAACCACACTGCATCCCAATCTGCAGCTTTGACTAGTGTGGTTGAATTGCACCAGAGTTTCCATTTCTTGATGGGGAACGGTCAGCCTTGGAGGGTTTTGTGGATGGGTTTCATGACTTCCAGATCTGCCCATTCACAAACAAGGTTGATACTGGCTCCCATGTTGAACCAGTATTTCATCTCCAGTGGGGTAATCTGTTGGCCGACCAGTTAATGGCCTCTTCCAGCGACCAATTCTGGAAGAGTCTCCACTCCACCGCCTTCTCCTTAATTCATCCTGCCTTCATTAGGTCGGATGCAGTGGCTGGCATGATTTGATTGTATGACCAGTGTAGGGCCTCAGTGGCCTTGAACCTGGCCGCAATCCATGACAATGCCTCCTCTGGGGAGTAAGTGGTGTTATACCATTCCAGCGCAGTGTCAACTGGAATGGTATGTTGGGCCCATTTGAGGGTGGTCAAAATGTTCAGGAAACATTTTGCATAGTCAGATAATTCCGTTGGGGTGAGTCCTGAGCTCCTGACAGCTTGGGAAAATATCACTGATATTCTGGCTTTATTGTATTCCATCACGTTAAGGAGTTTAATGCCAGCTTCCATCCAAGCCTTCACGTCCGCCAGCTTTATATCTTCTCTAACTGCATTTTTGATCAATTTATGCTCCAGGGAGAGTTTCATCTATTCAAGGGCATCTTCAGTTCAGATCTGTGATTCCTTGAAGAGCATCACCATCTAAAGCAATATTTAGGTGTTGAGCTATCATTTGGCTGCCCCAGCAGAAAACTTGTGTTCACACCATATAGCTGCAATGGCCAGCATATTGTTTTTGGAGATCCATTGTATTGACATTGAATACAGAAACTGTAGGGTCTCCCATTGCTTGATTTCATGTGAAGACACTCCGCGGTGGGCTAGTATGTCCTTCTGGATGGGGGTATACTTCACCAGGGCTCTGGTCATCAACTTGACTGCTGTCAGGGTTTCAGCCCCTTCCAGTAGTATTTCAACTTTTTTGATGAACCTTCATGGGTGTCTGATCCTTCAGATTCAGTGCCTGATACTCCTTCATCCCCAACAGGGATCATCCCTGACAGTTTGCTCTGATTTGATGATCAATTATGGGCAGATTTAGCCCCGCTGTTGACTTGGATTTGTTGGGGATTGCACCTGATGGTTCATTGGGAATAATTCCTGACAGTTTACTCTGACTTGTCAATTGATTCTGTGCTGATTCTGCCCCCACTGTCAATTTGAATTTGTTGGGGATTGCGCCTGATGGTTCATTGGTGATTATGACCAACAGTTTGCTCAGTTTGCTTGTTAAATTTTGGTCAGGGACTGTTCTGTCATGGTTAAATGGCATGATAGTGGGTACTAACCCCAAGGACAAGGCTGGGCGGCAGGAGGCCCAGAAGGTGAAACTTCAGGCCCTCTCTGACCTCAAGCACACATTTGACTAACGCTGGGTACAAGCCAAATATTCCCAGGTTGGTACTAGTGAGGTGCATAACGCCCAGCCCCTTGCGTCAGCCCAGGCGTTAAAATGGATGAAATATTCAATTAATGCGGATGGTTCAATTCAGTTGATTGAGGAACAGGGGTTCAAAACCTGTTCCATTTACGAAATTACGCGTTTGGGTAGAGTACAACTTCAATCAATTACTTAAGTGAAGTCAGTTTTGGTGTATTCTACTAATTTGGATGGGAGTGTTTGCCTATTGGTAAAACAGTGCTTGGGACTTCTTTGGCAGACCCCAAATTACCCTGACAATGTTTAAATTTGATTTTCATGACCAACATTCCTTGTTGGTCAACTTCTCACAATAAACTATTCCCATTTTTTCTATTTTAATAATGTTATCTTGGACAATCCTGTGTGCGGACCTCTTTGAGGAGGTCTCACGCCATTAGCTATTCCATTTAAATTGGATTAAGTTATCCCCTAGTGCACCGTTGGTTTTCCCAGGTTCCCTCCAGCTTGGGATGTTTACCCCTTCTCCCCTTGTGCACCGCGTCACTTTTGGATGGTTATTTACTATAAAGATTGCACTCCTCTTATTAAGTTATTATTACTCCAGCACCCTCTGCTGGGCTCTAGTAACCTTTGTACTTATGGCTAGTTCCCTGGCGTTGGCCCTGTGCACCAAGCATTACCATGCATGGAACAGGAGAGTTATATACAATCTCCTTACATGTTCTCCCCCCTGACTGGTCATTGTTAGACTGGTCTCTGACATTCTTTTTGGGCAATTGTTTTGAGCATTGTCATATATTTTCTCCATCTCATGTGCAAACATTTTTTGTTGTTGCCCAGATGAACTGGGCCCTTGGCTTTCGCTAGTCAAATCAGATTTGGTATCTAATCTGACCAAAACTTCATCGTTGTTTTTTTTGTTTTTTTTTAAAAGTTTTTTCTCCTGTGAGGCCCCAATCCCCTCACCTATTTGAGGTTCAGTGGGTAATATCCCCAACGCTGCTGTTCTTGGTGTTGCTTCACACTCCCTGAGATCAGCATCAATCATCTGGTTTTCAGCGGAAACTGATCCTGGGGAGTCAGTTGCATTTGCCATGCTTGTCACTGTGTTTTTGTAATTTTTGGTCGAGTTCAATCATTTTTTGGTCGTTCATGTCGCCAATTTATTATTAGGGCCTTTGTCAGCAGGAAGTCATCTAGATGGTGCATCCATCTTGGCATAATTCATAATTAAGGTCATATTTGGCACAAGAATTCATCTGTTTCTTTATGCTTTGCACAGAAAGGTGGAAAAACCTACTTATGCTAAGTGTTATGGCCATGGTGTACTGCTCTATAGGTGCAGTATTTCACAGGCAGGCAAATGTTCTCTCTGGACTTGTACTAATCACTTTTAAATTATAAAAGTGAAATTTGTGAGAGAAAGGAGAGAATTGTGCTAGAGGAGAAATTTTTATAAATAAAACATAAGTTGATTCAAAGCTATCACTTCACCAATGCCAGAATTAAGTTTATCTGGAGTTGTATTAGTCCCACAAGTATCCATCACTTCCAAGCCCATTTTGATATACTTACTAAATTAATGAGCAGATACTTGACCAATACTTACAAAAGTAAAAGGGGACCTACGTTGGAGCATTCTCTATTTTTGAAGAAAATGATCATCCAAATTGGTCTAGTATTTTCAGAGTTATGCGCAAACAAACATAGAAAAATTATATACATACAGGTCAAATTGATAACCTTCTCCTTTTTCAAAGTCAGTTAAAAAGTCAGTTAAAAAGAGGATGCTTCAACTTAGGTCCCATTTTACTTCATAAGAATTGTTCCAGTATTTGACCAGTACTTTAGTGTATATATATATTAAAATGGACTGGAAGCAATGGATTTTAATTGTGAGAATAGTTCATTACTGGATAAACTTAATTATGGCATTAGTGAAGGGATATCTTTTAATGAAATTTTGACATGATATATGTCCTATTTCTGGGAGTATATTCAAAATTCAGGCATGTATAAGATCATAGTGTGATAAGCTTAAATCTTTATAGATGCCTATCTGTTTTTGTATAATTTAACTAATAAAATCAACTAAATTAATAAAATGAATTATTGTAGATGGCAGTCAGTAAATTTAGCATAGATTGACTAATAAAATTAAACACATTTAAAAATATAAATTATTAATAAATAATATGAGATACTATATATATTATGATGTGTGGTGGCTCCCCCTTTTGGGTTGGGCACCACAAGTGCTAAAAAAGATACTATATATATATCATTTTTCCTTTGATTTCAACATTTTGCATTTTAATTTCAACATTTTTTATTTCAATTCTAACATTTTGCATTTCAATGGCAATTATTGTATTTCAATTTCAACATTTAAAATTTAATATCAACATTTTTTATTTTAATCCTAACATTTTGCATTTCAATGGCAATTATTGTAGTTCAATTTCAACATTTATAATTCAATATCAACTTCAAAATAATTTTTGGCAATAGTTTTATTTTATTATTTCTGAAATATAGGCAAGCATATTACTACCCACTCTTTTTTCCTATTTAAAGAATACTTGTATAACCTTTATGTCAAATTATAATCCACCAAAAGATAACACTGATGCTGATTAAAATAATGGGTCTGTAGCTAGAACTAGATACAATGCAATCACCAATGCTAAATGCCTTAGCCTTATTTAATTAGTGTATTAACAAGGGAAGACTATAAAGGAAGCTGATGATTTGATAGAAGCAAACTTTAATACTGCAAGAACTATAAAAATCTATTTATGAATCAAGTGGGATTATATAAAAAAATAAAGGTGGAAGTGTGAGAAAAGTGTTTAAACAAGCTTGCATAGAAAAAGTTAAAAATTTGGCCTTTAATTTCACAAAAAAACCTTAAAAGAGATCAAAGAAATAAAGGTATAAAAAGAAACTTTTTTAATTTCAATTTAAGTATTGATAAATGTCTCCAGGAATTACAAATTACAATGAAGTTAACTTTGGGTAAGGGACAATTATGACTGTGTTGGCGTTGTGCACCAATGCCCCAAACTGAGATAGTGAATAGCAAAGACGGTCCATGGAGTTCCTGGCCTATCATATGCCACGCATGGAGGTTTTCAGGATTTTATCCTCCTTTCCCATTCATTCAATTTCCTATTAATTGGTGCAGTATTGTCCCCAGGTCAGCCCACCTCAAATAAAATATAATGAAGTTAACTTATTAAGGATTAGATAGAGTAAATAATGCTGAAATGATTTTATTGAGAAAAGAGTATGAACTTTGGTTTAATAATCACTTAATTAATGATTATTTCAAAGCTAATTTTATTTATAAATCCTTATGTAATTTATATCTCAATTATAGCCAGGAAAGATCTAGAAGAGGAACATGTGCCATTGTGACTGTTCCAATGGTGAGGGGTAGGTCAATATCTTTAATTACCAGTATGACTATTGCTGGCTTACAATAATATAAAATTATTGCTTATTCAACAGTTAATAGCAATATATTTGTTGATTATTTACATGATCTTTGCTCTTATCTATATAATAAAAAAATCTGCATGGATTATCTTATATCATATAAAACTAAAACTCATAGGAGATAAGATATAGAGAGAATAACTTTATTATCCAAGTTTTGAGTTTAAGTTTTTATCTCCATATTCATATATATGCTAAATTCAATAGGAAGTACCTTTTCAAAGATAAAAATTTTTTATTTGGGAAAAAGGAACCTCCTTTAAAAAAAGCTCTAAAAAGTATGAAATAATAAAGAAATTAAGCCTACTCAATAAAACTCTTTTTGAAGCCTGCACCATAAAAAAACTGAATTATAGAATTTTGCTCATAAATACAAATTATATCTTATGTCTGGTTTGGGTCCAAGTGTAAATTATAAGCAACTTTGAATAAATATTACTGAGTATATAAATTATAAATACCTATTATAAGTCAGTTAAAATATGGTGCCAACTTAAAAAGAGTTTTATTGAGTAGGCTTAATTTCTTGATTATTTCATACTTTTTAGAGCTTTTTTAAAGGAGGTTCTTTTTTTCCAAAAAAAAATTTTTCTAGAAAGGTTCTTTTTTCCAAAAAAACTTTATCCCCATCTCTTTTCCCCTCAAAAAATTAAACTATTTTTATAAGTGGCTCTTTTTCCTACTTTTATAAAATATTACTATCTCTATATATTGTTTTTGACCCCTTACTATTTCTCTATAAAATTAAAACTTATTGTATATCTATTATATATAGTATCTTATAAACAAATATACTAATAATTCATTTTATTGATCAAATTATACTAAATCTAATGATCACCATCTACAATACTTCAATTTATTAAATTTAGATGTTTTTTTGGTCAACGTATGCTGAATTTACTGATCACCATCTGCAGTAATTCATTTTATTAATTTGGTTGCTTTTATTAGTCAATCTATGTGAATTTATTGATTGCTATCTAAAATAGTTCATTTTTAAAAAATTTAGATGAGTTTATTGGTCAAATTTTGCAAAATGATAGCCAACTACAATGATTTAAGCTCATCCCACTATGAGCTCATACTGACTGAATTTTGAACATACCCCCATCCATAGGACATATCAAAAGCACTTCAAAGCTATTGCTTCACTGACGCTGGAAAAATGTTTATCTGGAGTTGTATTAGTCCCACAAGTATGCATTGCTTTTGAGCCCATTTTGATATATTTACTAAATTAATGGGCAGATACTTGCCCAATACTTACAAAAGTAAAATGGGACCTAAGTTGGAGAATCCTCTATTTTTTCAAGATAATCATCCAAATTGGTCCAGTGTTTTCAGAGTTATGTGTGAACAAACATAGAAAAATGATAGAAGTTTTACCTTATGGTATTAAACTTAAGTGCATGATATATACCTTATGGCTGAAGGTTAGAAACTTTCTTAACATTTTATCTACTGTTATGATAGGATACTGTCATTATATTTTGTCATTTAACTTTTAAAAGAATAATACCTGAGATGGGTAGATTACTTTAGTAATGATTGGATTAGCCTAAATAAAACTGCATATGATAGTAGGCAAGGAGCTGTTAGATTCAAATTTATTTAATTCATATTAAATTAGATAGCATTTTAGTTGTGGTGGTTTAATTAATCATCTTATAAATAAATCATTTATAAATCATGTTTATTTTAACACCTACTCCTAGACTATTTACCAATCTCAGATAAACTTAGCACAAATATTCTATAAAAAATATATAAAATTGTTCAGATGACTTAATTAGTTTAATGTTTCAGGTATAAGGTTAGCAGTTTTTGCTTATAGTTTTTACTATTTAGTTGATTTTATTAGTTAATTATATGGTAAACTTTCAGATATCTATCTATATTACCTCATTTTATTTATTTGGTTGATTTAATTGGTCAATCTATAGTAAATTTACTGATCACCATCTACAATAATTCATTTTAGATGTAGTTGATATAATTGGTCAACCTATACTAAATTTACTGATTGCCATCTACAATAATTCATTTTAGATATAGTTGATTTTATTGGTCAACCTATACTAAATTTACTGATCAACATCTACAATAAACTTATTTTAGATCTAGTGATTTTATTGGTTAACCTATGCAAAAACAATCCATACCCATAGTAATTTAGGCTCATCAGTTATGATCTCATACTTGAACTTACCCCCCAGCCATAGGACATATATCATGTCAATATATAGTATTGATCAGTTGATTTAATTGATCAATCTATACTAAATTTACTGATCACCATCTACAAAATGATTAAAGTTTTACCTTATGGTAAAAAAACTTAAGTGGATGATATATGCCTTATGGCTAAAGGTTAGAAACTTTCTTAACATTTTATCTACCATTATGATAGGATATTATCATTATATTTTGTCATTTAACTTTTAAAAGAATAATACCTGAGATGGGTAGATTACTTTAGTAATGATTGGATTAGCCTAACTAAAACTGCATATGATAGCAGGCAAGTAGCTGTTAGATTCAAATTTATTTAATTTATATTAAATTAGGTAGCATTTTAGTTGTGATAGTTTAGAAAATTATCTTATAAATGGATCATTATATACACATGTTTATTTCAACACCTACTCCTAGACTATTTACCAATCTCAGATAAACTTGACACAAATACTCTATGAAAATATATAATTGTTCAGTTGACTTAATTAGTCTAATGTTTCAGGTATAAAGTTACCAGTTTTCACTTATAGTTTTTATTATCTAGTTGATTTTATTAGTCAATTATATGGTAAACTTTCATACATCTACCTATATTACCTCTTTTTATTTATTTGGTTGATTTAATTGGTCAATCTAAAGTAAATTTACTGATCATCATCTACAATAAACTTGTTTTAGATCTAGTGATTTTATTGATCAACCTATGCAAAAACAATTCACACCCATAATCATTTAAGCTCATCAGGTATGATCTCATACTTTGAACTTACCCCCCAGCTATAGGACATATATCATGTCAATATATATAATATCAATCAGTTGATTTAATTGGCCAATCTATAATAAAATTACTGATCACCATCTACAATAATTCATTTTAAATCTATTAATTCTAGTCAATTTTATTGGTCAACCTATGCAAAAACAATCCACACCTATAATCATTTAAGCTCATCAGGTATGATCTCATACTTTGAACTTATCCCTCAGCCATAGGACATATATCATGTCAAAAAAAGAAAAAACATACATACAGGTTGAATTGATAACCTTCTTTTTCAATGCGTGGTGGCTCCCCCTTTTGGGTTGTGCACCACTAGTGCTAAAAAAAGATAACCTTTTTCAAAGTTGGTTAAAAATGGAGCTAGATCAAAGTTAAGAAGCGGTTCAAGTGGATTGCTATCAGACTTAATTATAGAGGAGACTGCTAATATTTCAGCCACTGATAGTACAGGATACTTTAGACTTATTCATAGAAAAATTGCAAATTGTGCAGCTGAATTACCCTATGCTCATCAAAAATATACTTTATAATTATCTTTCTTATAATCAATAAATTTAATATTTTTATCATGTAATTTTATTGCCAAAAATTATCTTGAAATTAATTTGTAAAATATAAAAATTGATTTGTAAAATATTGAAATTGAAATATAAAATATTGGAATTGGAATGCAAAATATTAAAATTTTATATTTTATTTGAGGTGGGCTAATCTGGGGATGATACTGCACTGATTAAGGGATCAAAGAAATGGAAAAGGAGGATAAAACCTGGAAACCTCCATGTGTAGTGTATGATAGGCCAAGAACTCCATGGACTATCTTGCTATTTGCTATCTCAGTTTGGGGCATTGGTGTGCAATACCAACACAGTCAAAATTGTCCCCTACCCAAAGTTCATCTACTGGGATTGAACTCAGGAGGCAGTGGTAGTGAGTCCATATTCTACCACTGGGGTCTCCTCCCTCAAAATATTGAAATTGAATTATAAAATATTAAAATCAAAATACTTATATTGAAATTTAAATTTAAAATATTAAATTTAAATACAAAATATTGAAATCAAAATATAAAATATTGAAATTAAAGGAAAAATGGTATATAATATAAATACAATGATTTTTATTTTTATATAGAAATAGTGAGGGTTCAAAAATGATATATAATGATAGTGATTTTTCAAAATAAAATTGGGAAAAAAGAACCACTTTTAAAATTGTACTAATTTTTCTGGGGGAGAACTAGGGTAAAAATCTTTTAAGAAAAAAGAACTTCCTTCAAAAATATTTTTGGGAAAAAAGACTCTCCTTCAAAATATTTTTGTGTAAAAAGATCTGCCATTAAAAGGTACTAAAAAGTATGAAATTATGAATACTCAATAAAACCCTTTTTGAAGTCGGTGCCATATTCCAACCTGACTTATAGCATTTTGCTTACAAATACAAATTAGAGCTTATATTGGATTGGGTCCAAGTTTAGACTATAAGCAAATTAGAGTATACAGTGATGAGTATATATATATATATTATAAATAGCTATTATAAGGAAGTTTAAATATGGCACCAACTTTAAAAAGGGGTTTATTGAGTATTCATAATTTCATAATTTTATACTTTTTAGTACTTTTTTTGAAGGGGGTTCTTTTTCCCATTTTTTAATAGCCAATTCAACGATTCACATGTTTTTATCCTGACTGAGTGTGCTCAATGGCTGACATTCGAATCATTTGCCAGTTTAGTTGAGGTTGGGTGAGGGTTCACTTTAAGTGAACGCTGAACTCATGCTTACCTCATATGCGCATTATCAAATAATAGCTCTTGGTAGCCATTTGTTGGTTGATTTTAAACTGCAGGTACATGAGGGATACTTAGATTGAGGAGGGTATCCATGAAAACTTCTCTGATGGGTTCAAAGCTAAGCTAAATTGGGTTTGCTGATCTAATTGGGTTTTAATAACCACATGCGGTATCATTTGAACAACTCGCGTCGCGGTTTACTTATCCAGTCCACCTTCAAGCTCAGATTTGGATGATTTAAATTGATTGGATCCCAATTAAAAGATGTCGGGTACCAGTTGGCTGTAGTTGCATCTCATGGCAAATGATTAATTACATTTTTAAAAAAAGTAAATAAACTGAAATGTGGTATATTTGTATAAATCTGCACTCAAGAGTTGTATTGAAACCTGAATAAATTCATACTGGTAAGTGACGTCCATAAGGTGGCTTGATTGGTCGAATACGAAATGTAGCCATTGATTTAGGATGGCGGATGCTGCAGTTAGTGGTTTGGTTTTTATTAGTTTCGTTACGCTAATTTAAATTTGATATATATTTTGATTTGAGATGAGCCAATTAAATCATTCTGAATGCATACTTGTTTAAATCTGATACCACCCTGCAATTATTGGGTTTTTATCTTCAATTTGATTCGTTGAATTGAAGTAAGATTTATATTGATGCTAGCTTAAAGGTAAAGGCTATTTAAACTCAGATATGGGTTGCCATGCCGAATTGGGATCGGTTGGCCCACTTGCCAACACCAATATCATTATAAAGCAAATCAGCATTTTATGCAGGGATGTGCGCGTTAATTTTAATTATTCGAGGTGGGTCGACCTTGGGGCAAATATACCACACCGAGGAGTTTTCTAGCCAGTACAGGTTTCAAACTCAAAATCTGCGCTTAGGGTGGAAGCAGTTTTACCTGCTCGGCTAACCACCCTTTATGCGCATTAATTTTAAAGCCCATAGAGCCTTATAAAAGTAATACATGAGTAACCAGTTGCCAAATTGGGGTGACTTGAGTTGAGGAGTTGAGACTTGGGACCTTTAATTTGATTAACCTGGGCCTTGCAGAGTGGTACGTGTCAACCTGCATAGGGTAGGTATAAAGGCTGGCTTCCTAGTATCATTCCAAACAAGATGAAAGTTTATAGCCTTTTGTTCTTTACAAACTCGATCCTATGCTTGGACAACGTGGTGTCGGGGTACTTTGTGGCCTGGGGCAACATCACCTACTGCGATATCCCATACCATAAATTGACCCATATCTACTATGCGTTCGGCACCCTCACCAACAAGGCCAATCCCGCCGATATTTTTTGGACGCCTGGTACGACAAAGATAAGCTCTTGGGGATTGTCAGAGAGGCAAGGGCCTCTAAAAATAAGCCCAAGGTGCTCATCTCCCTCGGAGGCTGGACTGGCTCCCAGACCTTCTCCGCTATGGTGCAAAAGAAGAAAACGCGTAAAGCTTTCATTGACCAAGTCATCAAATTTTTGGAACCCGCAGAAGGCGTTAATATTACTGGGGAATTGCCCAAATCCTGGGGCCTTGACGGCGTTGACTTGGATTGGGAATATCCGGGTAGAAAGGGGATTTTTTGCAATAGCGTTGACAAGGACGATACCTCCAACTATCTCACCCTTCTTAAGGAGATGAGAGCTGCCATTGACACCCGATTTACGGGCAACAACACCAAGCTCATCACCGCCGCGGTCCGAGTGGAACCTTTTGATGATGAGAAGGGGGAACCGTTGAAGGATGTATCTGAATTCGCAAAGTTGTTTGATTTCGTCAACGTCATGGCGTACGACATCCACGTCTCATACACCAACACCACGGCCCCCAACGCCCCCTTTGATTATCGCAAAGGGAAGGGGAAAGCCTTCTCATTTAAACAAAGTCTCGAAGCTTGGAAATCGGCTGGGTTCCCCCCTCCAAACTGGTGGGTGGCCTCGCGTTCTATGGAAGGACTTCCAAGGCCACCGAAATGGTTACCAAAGATAACCAGTTCGTTTTAAGAACCAAAGATAAAGTAAAGGGGGATGAGACGGATATACTCGAAAGAAGTATTCTCTGTGACGAACCCGGACCCTTAGCCCACTCTGGTATATACAAGTACAACTTCCTCCGCAAAGATATCCTCAAAAAGGATTACAAAACCCCCATCAAGGAGTACGTGCGGTACTTTGACAATATTACCAAGACTCCCTACCTTCAGGAAAAGGCCACCAAGAAGTTTATCAGCTATGACGATCCCGAATCCATAAAGATTAAGACCGATTATATCCTCGAAAACAAGTATCGCGGCGTCATGTTTTGGGAGCTTAGTAACGATTATAAAGACGAGCTCCTCGATGCCACCCAGGGCTTGATGTCCAAAAACCCTGCCTCAAAGATTGCTTGTGAGAAGGGCAGAGGCAAACGTATACGTTCTTGCAAAGCTAAAGCTAAATGATGCGTAGATCTCAATTTCTTTTATTAGTCGCAGGTGAATGAGGATCGGTATGGGGTAATCTCTTTTACGTAAATAAATCAACTATTAGTCTCTATTTTCATTTTTTGGATTGTAGATCAACCATATCAGAATATCTTGGGAGCTAATAGGTTACTATCGTCCAAGTTATGGAATTGAATTTTAACCTTATGTTTCTATAAAGCTACGTTTTTACATGTCAAAGCTTCTTCCATTATAGGTTGAGACATCTACTGGTATTTAAATTTATATTGAACGGTGTAAATTTATATCAACTTTTTTCAGCTGACCTTTTCAAATGATAAACGTTAGATATCTATATCGTAGCTTTAATTAATTTTGTATTTTTTGACATGTATATGTCCTATGGCTGGGGACAAGTTCAAAATCCGGGGTAGGAAATGATGTCATAGCGTGACGAGCCTATAGTATTGTAGATGGCCATTAGTAAGTTCAGTATGTAATTGAATCAATTAAATCAACTAAATAAATAGACTAAATAAAGTAATGTAGTTGTAGATGGCCATTAGTAAGTTTAGTATACCAATTAAAATTAAATCAATTAAAAAAGATTAATTAAGGATTGTCGATGGCTATCATAAATTTTAGCATGAGATTGGACCAATCAAAATCAGCCAAATAAATAAAATTGAGTGTTGGAGATAGCCATCATTTATTTCAGTATATAATTGAGCCAATTAAATCAATAAATAACCATCAACCTCTTATAGTTAATCATTTAGCCTATTAAAAACCAAAATAATATCAAACCTCTCAGCCAAGATGATATATCAATTTCAATTACAGTCATATATACCATTTTTACATCTTATATACCACTTATATTTGAAGTCTTAGGAGCAAAAATAAGGAAAACTACCCAGCGTTGGTGCTCCTTATTCATAAAAACTTTGTAATAAGTTTGATTATTTTTGGTCCATTAATTTAGGAGAATTATGAAACAAATATATTTATATATACAGGTACTCACTACAGTGATTAGTGAACTATATTAAAACTTTAACAAACTGAATTTTATGAGATAATACGATACTAAGGTTTACAAGGTATATGAAAAATGGAAATGGGGATAAATCTAATGGTAATAAAATGGGCAATAATCCTACCATCATTTTTCCTCATTAAGAAACTGTGGTGTGATCATACTATAATCTAGACAACTTTCATGGAGCCCACAGATTTATCCTTGACCTGTTTTCTAAATCCTTTCATCCTGGAGATCATGATAGTATGGAGAGAGGTTTTTGTATGGCCAAAAACATCTTATTGAAGCTATATGATATATATACCCTATTACATTTATAAAATTGTCAGTGCATATGAAGTGATATGCCTAAAAATTCCTTCAACTGGCCATTATTCATAATATTTGGATACTAAGGGTATATAATGAAGCAAATTATTTCCAAGTGGATTCTAAAAGTGTCAATTAAAAAGCCTACAATGAGTTTATATACTCTTCTTTTAAAATTTTGTTATATATAAGAAGAGGTTCAAGAGAACTTTAACTACCTCATCAAAATTTATCACTAATTGGAATTGAATGATAAATTTAAAATGATACCTATCAAAGAGGCTATGAAGATACTCCATAACCTTCTGGTAGATAGCTCTACCTAGATGAACTTGTTTCAAATTTTATCTGCAGCATTGCAGCATAATTTGATTGAGATAAAAACAGACTTATCCAATCAAGAGAAATTGAAACAAAAGCAGTTTTTGACTTTTATCCACCAACAGGGTTCTGGAACCCAAGCCCAGACTAAAAATCTTGGAGTGGAACTAGCTGAGGCCAAACAGAGAACTAAAAAATTGGAAAGTAACCTACCTAAAGAAACCACATAAGTCCTTAGAGGTCTCATTACAAAAATAGCTCATTTAGATCAGCAGTTTAATTCTAAAGCTGACAGATCTCTTCTAAAATTATTACTACTGGACTTTTAAAGCAGCAGGATAGATTTGATAACCTTGTATTTATCCAATTATATGATGGACATAAAGATGATCTACTCCAAAGGTTTCAACTGATGGTGAAACCCTGTTAAAGGGTCATCAGAATTGCAGATGACCACATAATCCAACCTTTTGACTGAGTATAAGATTTGATGATTAAGTTATAATTGTATAGGATTGGCAATAGTGGCCAATTGATGAGAATATCGTCAGGCATCATTCCTGATGATATCAGAGATTGCTGACTAATAAATTATTGTCAGACATCATCCCCAATGATATATGAGGCCACCAACAGATGAATTGTTGTTGGGCATCATCTCCAATGATATTTGAGGTTACCAACAGATGAATTATTGTCAGTTATCATCCCCAATGATACTTGAGGCCGCTGACAGATGAATTATTGTCAGGCATCATCCCTGATGATATTTGAGGCCACCAACAGATGAATTATTGTCAGGCATCATCCCCAATGATATTTGAGGCTGCTGACAGATGAATTATTGTCAGGCATCATCCCTGATGATATTTGAGGCCACCAACAGATGATAATTTTGTTGGGCATCATCCCTGATGAAATCAAGCAAGAATTCAATATTAAAATAACACCCAATAGTCTAATTATAGGGAATCATTCAGAATGAAACAGATTGGAGTTG
Organism: Massospora cicadina; assembly: GCA_022478985.1. Lineage (NCBI taxonomy): Eukaryota > Fungi > Entomophthoromycota > Entomophthoromycetes > Entomophthorales > Entomophthoraceae > Massospora > Massospora cicadina. Next base: position 24,624 of record JAKSZP010002927.1, read on the forward strand.
TCAGAAACTATCAAAACTTTTGAATGCCAGAGGAAGAGTAGAATCATCATCAGCTGAAACAATTGGTTTCAAGTACCTAATACCAATTGTTTGGTCCGCCAAACACCCAAGGATTACACTGCCTAAGAAACCCAAGGCAACGGTACCCAATGAGATTTAGTGACTAACACTGAGGGTCAAACTAGTATAGGAGCACAAATAATTCTCAGCGGACAGCTGAAAAGTTGTGTGACAATTCCAACTATAAAAACCAAAATTATTCCCTAATAAAAGCAGACTAAAAATTGATATTAACTTAGTTGTTTAAACATTGGTTGTTTTAACATTACTTTTAAGAGAAGAGTGCAAGGATCAGATATCCTTAGATTTTTACTATCAAGTCTCCACTTGGCTCTGTGAGAAGGGAATAGGGAAAGTGTTCCCTACCAGTACAAGTACATCTTTAAGACTGAGAAGCACCTGTTTAGCATTGGACAATACTCTCAACGTGGCTTTTTGGCAAACAACAATAATAATAGTCTTAATACTATTATTGCCCTAGTCTATCAATTTCACTCAAATAATCAATGCCAGGATCCACAAAGCTGTTCAGTTGAAATCTAGGGACAGAAGCGAGCCAACCAAGCCCAAGGTTTTAACATTGGTGTACACTACAGGGGTAGTTGAGTTGTCAAAAGACAATTTAAATAATGATGTCTTAGAAAGGAAGAGCTTCAGAAGCTCTGGGCAGAACTATAGGCTGTTATTGAAAATGTGCTCAGCTCAGCATCGCAAGCTGATGTTAGTACATTAGAGGAGTGTATGATCAATGCGGAGGAGACGCTCAAACAATTGGGAATAGTGAATAATGACCTGTGTGGGAAAGTTGCCTCTTTGAAGCGGAAATAGGGTAAACTAATTAAAGAAATTTTATTTCAGAAAACTGAATGAGAAGCAGATCAAGAACACATCTGGAAGTTTCATGAAGAGATGACGAAAATGACCAAGCATATGGAGGAATTGGAGAAACACCAATGTGATTGCGAACAATTTGAGGCAAATGAGGACAAAGCAAAGAAATGTGAAATGCCAATTGAGAAGACCTCTCAGCCCCGAAACATGCCTAAACCATTTGCTGGTGTGTCAGAAATGACTCCCTAAGTCACTCCTATGGCTTCTCGAGTAGCTGGGTCAGGATCTTCTATAAGTGGAGCAACCAAGGAATTTTGAAATATTCCAAAATTTCCCACCTTTCACTGGAATAACGCCCCAGCATATTTTCACTTATTTGATATGACCATGTATGGCTATGTGGACCATCAAAAAGCGTTGACTGTAATGAACTGCCTTAGCACAGACTGCCAAAATCTGGTGCTACCTCACCTCAATGGAGATAATTGTTCATAAGCAGAAGCAAAAGCAGCCATTATGTTGTAGTTTGGAAGCCCTACTCAGATGGCAAATTGTAAACAAGAGTTCATGGGTATCCAATTTCACAAAGATGAGACCCTGGCTAGTTTTGCCAACTGATTTTATCAAGAAGCTCAGATCTTGGCAGGAGCAAATATGTTAAGCAACTTTGATGCATGCATAGCCATGCAGTCGGCACTTTGGCTCTACTGATAATTGCATCAGATTTTGGTGGCGGCGCTAGTGAAGCAAACAACAACCTCTCAGATAGTGGACCATCTGAAGATGCTTGGAGCCACATTTGATGCTCCCAATCATACTTTTAAAGTAATTCAAACAAAGTCTCAAAAATTGTCAAATTTGCTGAACCATCTAAAGAATCTGAGGGTTGAGTTGTGTTGAGAAGTAAACCCAAAGTTTAAAAAAGAGTGGACAAATTGACAAACCACTGTTTCCAATGTGGGAAGTTGGGCCATTTAATTGCCCAGTGTTAGGAAAGAAAGATGAAGAATCAGATTAATCTCTTTCAAACCCAAGAAACTTGTTCAGATTTGGGAAAAGGACCAGCAGTCTAGATCAGGGATGATCTAGTACTGCTGATAAACCTGTCTAACTTGACATAATGAAAGAGGAAATCAATATCTCTGACCTATTTGTGGATGATGACTCATTGGATCCACTCCATCATGGAATTAACTTGGATGTTAGTACTATAACTTGAGCCAAAGTGAAGGAAATCAATCCTGAAATTGTTAGTGAGGTCACTCGGCCCTACATATGACAACTAGTGGAGAAAGTTAGATCCACTGTGAGCCCTGAAGACTTAATAAAAACGAAGTTGGATGAAGCTAACGTTTCTTTACCTATCAGCGCAATCAAGGAGTCATTCCCCAATTTATCCACTCAAATAATCCACATACTTGATTTGGCAAATAAGGTTGCTAGCCATTCAGTAAATACTTTATTACAGTAGTCAGAGTGTACCTATGTTGATATTCTAGTTAATAGTATAAGAGTCTGAGCTATAATTGATAGTGGAGCGCCAATTGTAAAAATTTACTTTAGGTTGATTATCAGCAGGCAACTCAGTAACCTTTTTACTGCACAGGTTCAGTTTCCTCATGCACTTTGTCACGCTGTATAGAATGTATTATTAATCAATAATAGTATGGAAACTATTATCTGTATTTGAGATTGAACTATATTTTGGCCCAACGCTCAGCCAGTATTACCAATTAAATACTCTTGAAGTCATACTCATAGGGATTCATTCCCTATACTCTTGTCCACCCAATCTTTGCTAAGATACCCCAGTGACGGTCTCTCTCAGCCCAACACACAGTCAGCAGCTATCCCTGATTGTGGTTCCTTCATCTCTAGATCCCCACTTGGATCTTTACTCTTCTCTCTAAGAGTCCTCCAATTATTGCCCTCTGCAATAATATCCTTGAGATAGAACAACACAATAGAAGCTGATAGTCTAACTATACACCAAATTGATAATGTAACTAATATAAACTCTAAACTCTGTAAAGCTACTTTCTTTTTTTATTATATTAAATCCTAGGGAATTATATAGTGGGGATTTGGCTTCTAACCCTCAGTTGACACCTCTTCAATGAAATGGCAGCATTGCCATTGATCACCCATCCTCATCTCGGCAGTGATGGTCTTCCCCATCCTGGCTAGGATTCTGTCGTTGGACATCCTCAAGACCTCAAACAGAAAGAGTTGGAAAATGTGTCCCTAATGTTTTCCTCTCAAACTAAGCGAACCAACCATATATGGTAGCGACCTGCTTAGGTAATGGGACTTATTACTCATTATAGAAGGTCACTCACCAACTGATCAATTCACTAGTTGCAGGTGGCATCACTCGCCTCACAACTGCTATTCATTCCCAATCAGTCAGTGATGAAACCCAACCAAACCCAATTGGTACACCTGATAGTTAATCACTATCAGATGCCCCTATTTTGTCAGCAACTCCACCTGATGAGATTTTAAGTATTCATCCAGATTGATCCCCAATGGATATGACCAGGCGAATATCCCAAAATCCCTAAACATAGTTCCTCCAAAACTCAGACCAACTCATTTCCAATTTATTTCGCCTTAGGGAATTTTTCCCTAGCGATACCAGGTAATCTAGCAGGCTGGGAATATGGGCAAAAATCCCAACACCAATCAACATCATTTCCACCAAATTAGTGAAACTTTGAAAATCTCACTGGATTTGGAGCACCAAAAAGAGTATGGAATGGCTGTACCAGACGTTACCATCTCATGTGGAGCCTACAGTGTGCTAACACTTTGGTTTGGATCACTGATGGTGTCAGCTCCCGCTATAGTGCTGGATAATCCAAACTATGATATACTTATTGGGACAGAGTACTTGAGGAAGTATGGGGTGAAATAAGATTTTGAAGAAAACACCCTGATGATATTGGGGCAGACGTTGCCTTTGGTTTACCAACAGAAAGGAGAAATTCCGCTGACAAAGAAGAATGATTTTGTCAATTTAATTTATAGTGATAGTATTATACCCATTCACTATAGACTAGTTAGATGAAAATGGAAATCAATGCTGACAGAAATTATTGAGAATTGGGGGATACCTCTAAAGACTAATGCAGCAAACACTATTCCTCCAGGGGTTCAAATCATAGTTAACACTGGGTTAACGATGAAACTTCCAGAACAGCTATACGAAGAAATCATCAATCCCTGGGAAAAATCGAGAATTGAACTGTGGGTTGCGCCAGGGATCTTAATGCCAGGTCATGAAGAGATAAAAGTACTAGTAGCTAATCTGGGAGAGAAGCTGATAAAACTTGAAAAAAATCAGACCATTGCATTTATGCACTTGCTCCTGATGGCGGAACTATACGCTTTTCATGAATTTACATTGTTTTATGAAATGGGATTGCTGGCAGGAGTTACTGAAAGTGTCAACATATTAGTGGATTGTGAGCAGCAAGCCGATCTGACTAAGAATCAGCAGGAGGATGTGCTCTGATTATTTGAAAAATATTGGAAGATATTTTCTCAGAACAATCATTACTCAAGTTACACAAAAAATGTACTCCACAAAGTTGATACTGGGGAATATCCACCAATAAGAATGAGATCTGTTTATAGATCAAGAGCAGCAGAAGCGGAGGTCAGTGATGAAATAAGCAAGTTAGTGGAACATGGATTACTTGTTCCATCATTGAGCCCATGGATGAGTCCAATCCTGTTGGTAAAAAGAAGGACAGATCAAATCAAGTAGTGATTGACTATCACCGACTAAACAAGATCACTAAAAAGACTTCTATCCGCTGCCCCAAATTGATGATATGCTTGATTGCCTGGGGAAAACAAAATACTTTTCAGCTATGGACCTGATTTTGGGCTATTGGCAAATTGATTTGCCAAAAGAAGATCAGGAAAAATGTGCAATAATTACTGCACAAGGACTATACCAGCTGACCAGAATGCCACAAGGATTATGCAATGTGCTGGCGACTTTTCAGCGTGCTATGGATTCAATACTTAGTGACCTGAAGCTATTCTGCATGCTAGTATACTTAGACATTATCAACGTCTTCAGTAGGACCTTCACCGATCATTTGGAGCATATGGAGGAAGTTTTCAAGCGGTTGGCAGCGGCGAATCTAAAATTAAGCTGAGAAAATGCCACTTTTTCAAAAAAGAACTCAAATACTTAGGGTTTGTTATAAACTCTAACAGATTACAACTGCAACCTATGAAAATAGAAGCTATTGAGTGGATGTCAATCCCAAAAAGTGTTCAGGATATTTAAGTCTTTTTGGGAATGGTTGGGTACTATCACCAATTCATCAAAGACTTCACTGGAATTGCCAAACCTTTATTTCACCTACTCAAGGATCCAAAAAAGGGATTTGTGTGGAACAAAGAGGCCCAGAAGTCATTAGATAAGCTCTGAAAATATCTCATGAGCAGCCCAGTGTTGAAATATCTGAATTTTAGTTAGGAATTCATAATCCAAGTGGATTCCTCGTTAATGGCAATTGGAGCCATTATAAGTCAATTAGATGACAATGGGGACAAACATCTAGTAGCCTACGTGAGCAGAACACTGTCACCAGCGGAAAAAAAATATACTGTGATGGAGCGAGGGTGTCTGGTGGTCATCTATGCCTGTAAACAATTTTGAGTCTACATACATTGAACGCACTTTAAATTCATAACTGACCACTCATCCCTGCGCTGGCTTCATAACCTGAAGGAACCAGAAGGCCGGTTGGCCCAATGGGCTTTAAAGCTGCAAGCCTACATTCTTAAAATTATCCACCAGGCTGGAGTGGTACATCAGAATGCTGAAAGATTGTCTCAATTGCTGGTTGTTCATGTGATCTATCATCAGGCTATTGCACTATTTCAACGGATGATCAAAGGAGATATCAGGGATGAACCCCAAGAAATATAGAATGCATTACAAAAAGCCATGGAAAATACCGAATTTAAGGACAATCAATTATACAAAATGATTGAAGAAAAATTGGTTTAATTTCCTAAACCATTAGAACGAGTGGAAATCATTTGAGCTGCTCACAAGGTCGTTGGCCATGGAGGCCTAAGGAAAACAGTGGATCATATTCACCAGTATTATTACTGGGAATTGATCAACTATGATGTTGCAGATTACCTACCCTGTTGTGTGGAATGTCAGCTGCACAAACCGCACAAGAACATCATAGGATACTGGCTAGTACGCCCTGGGTTTTCATGGCACACAGTGTCCATAGACGTTATGAAACCCTTAAGTATCAGCACCTGAGGAGTGAAGTATATAATTGTCACAATAGATCTCTTAACTTTTGAGTCAAAACAAAAGCCCTCAGCAAAGTAGATGCAATAGGTATGGCAAAGTTTATACTTGACCAAGTGATCTATTGGCATGGTTGCTGTCATGGAAATGGCAGAAGAAGTTTAGACCGGCCTACCAGTTGGGATGCATAAGCATCCAGAAAGCAAGCCAGAATGCCAGGGGCATTGCCAACCGTACTACTTGATATGGAGCTTGGAAATAGGATACCACAAAATGGTGGCGGAATGTCAGGGTTAGGAGTATCCCAACAGTAAACCACACTGAATAGATTTCAGACCCAGGGGTTCTGGTAACAAGGGTGGAAACTACTGGGATAGTTTCTGCGAGATTCTTGGTTGTTAAAACCAATTTTGTTGGGGGTAAAAGAGAGGTGAATTTTCTCTTGTAGTTGGCGAACATAGGGCCACAAAATCTCTGTATATTGCTGCTGAAAGGTCATGAGAACTGGGTTGTAGAGCCAAAAATTTTGGACTTGTTGAGCCCAATTGGCAATAGAGGAATTATGGTAACCAAGAGAATTGGTAAGGCCCACCCAGAGTGCAGAGCGGCGGACCACCAGGTAAACACCATATGGAATGTGGTTGAAAGGAAGGAGATAAAAATTTGGGGTTTTTCAATAGATTTTTTTGGGAAATAAAGTAAGAAAAATCGACCAATAATCTTCTCAGTGCCTTGCAACTGATTAAATAGTGGTTGATGGTAAAAGTGTGGTTGGGATCCACAAATTTGGCCTAACTGGCAAATTGGATGGTAGAGGGGGGGTTTATTCTTTGGGAACTGTCATCACAAAATATGGCGGCAGGCTGAGTCTCTGTCAGTTTGACCTCAAACATCTGGACCAGGGGTCAATTATGTTTTTGACGGTTAGCACGACGGCGTTTGGCCTGATGAGCGACGGGAATCCCCCAAGGCCATCTAATATAGGGATGGGACCATTTGGTTGGGAATGGGTTCAGGATGGCCAACCCACCCGCTTAGTCAATTAACCATTTGTTTGGTCAATAGAGGCCCATTGAGCGCAACACCCAAATTACTATTGGAGGGTTTCAAACTCTCGTCAATGGCACCCAATATTTGTTCTGCTGATTTTGGGGTCAAATCAGAATCATTGGGTGATCCAATGTTTCATTCTTCATGCTTTTACAGCCATTCAAATTTTGGCCATCAGCCTGATTGCTGCCCAAATTAGATCTGACTGATTTCAGTTTGATAAACTTGGCACAGATTTCACTGATTCCCCAGAGCAGTTCTGCCGAGGTGAGTGAGAAAATCAGGGGTGGGATCTGAAGCAGATGAGCTATCACCCATTGCTCACCAACTATGTGGGCGAGATTGCCCTGGGTGATGAGGGGTACCGCCATCCTCTTTGGTGTTTTCTTACTTGGGAATGGAAAGCTAGCTCGATTGAGAGCCAAAAAACACTCCCCAAGACTTACAGTTGCCCTCAAATTATTCTCAGTGACAATGGAACAAACTTTACTTCACATGTGATTCCCAGGCTAAATGAATTAATGGGAATTCGCAGGGTTGTATATGTCCCCTATCATCCAGAAACAATCGGAATGGTAGAAAGAGTGAAGTCAACTTTAGCCTCAACATTGTGAGAATTGTTAATGGGGAAAAATTCCACTTGGGGAGCATATCTGAGTTTGGACACACTCACTTATAATATCAGTTACCATTTGGTGACTGAGAAAATGCATTTAAACTGTTATATGGGCAGAAAAAAGCATTACCACCAAAATTTGTATTCAGCAGTAGAGCCATCTTCGGGAATGAGTTCTGAACATCATATATCCTGACTGGCCGATATCCTGATTGAATTACAATCCTGGGCATTTGAAACAACAATGAGAATAAAATCAATGTGAAGGAAATGGATGACCAGAATTGATCTACGTTGAAAGAATACCATGTGGGCAATAGAGTAGCCTATTGCAATACTCATGGGTTCAGGAGAAAAAATAAGTTGGACGCCCTATGGATGGGACCATTCAAAATTATTTCCAAGTCAGCAAATGATGTCTATATGATCAAGAATACTGAGGATGGTTGCATAGTCAATAGAGTCTATGCAAAATACTTTAAGTATTGGACTTAAAGAAAAAATATATATATAATAATAATAATGAGAAAAAACAAAAAGATAAAAAAGATGCATAAAAAATATAGAAAAGTTAAAAAACTAATAAACGATTTTTTTGAGCAGTAATGCACCTAGTGATATTCCCACCTACTGTGCGTTGAGGAAGAAATAGTAGCAGGCATGAGTCCCAAGCTTTGGCAGGATCAGGATGGGATGAAACTAGATCCACCATAATAGTCCTATCAACAAGATTTTGGGACCCATCCTGGGGTTGGTACAGGTGGCAATGTGCCAATGGAACCCATCCTGGGGTTTGTACAGGTGGCAAAGTGCCAATGAGACCTGTCCTGGGGTTTGTACAGGTGGGACAGTTGATCTTCCAGCAAACGATGTGAATATGGGACTGGCATGGCATGATGTCATGGGAACTGTGCTTGAGAAGAGGTGGCAACGGGTAGCAACCAAGGATACAAAGTCATCAAACTGAGCAGAGCATATGGGCGTTGAGTGTGAACAGACCTACACTACACTAAGGACATAGAGATATAATAAACCAAATATGAGCTCCAGCTGAGGCAGCTTCCATTCCTGAGGGTTCTATCTTCTGTTGGATATTTGGTCAAGAAGGGGATGTGTCAAAATTGCAGATAGCCACATAATACAACCTTTTGACTGAGTGTAAGATTTGACAATTAAGTTATAATAGTATACAATTGGCAATAGTGGCCAATTGATGAGAATATTGTTGGGCATCATACCCAATGATATTAAAGGTCACCAACTAATAAATTATCATCAGACATCATCCCCAATGATTTTTGAGGCTGCCAACAGATGCATTATTGTTGGGCATCATCCCTGATGATATTTGAGGCCACTGACAGATGATAATTTTGTTGGGCATCATCCCCAATAAAATCAAGCAATAATTTGATATTGGAATAATACCCAATAGTTGAATTATAGAAAATCATTCAGAACAGAACAGATTGGAGTTGTCAGAAACTACCAAAACGTTTGAACGCCGGAGGAAGAGGAGAATTGTCATTGGCTGAAACAATTGGTTTCATGTATTTAATACCAATTGTTTGGTCCACTGAACACCCAAGGATTACAATGCCTAAGAAACCCAAGGCAATGGTATCTGACGAGATTTGGTGCCTAACACTGAGGGTCAAACCAGTATAGGAGCACAAATAATTCTCAGCAGACAGCTGAAAAGTTGTGTACTGATTTCAACTATAAAAACCCCAAATTATTCCCTAATAAAAGCAGACTAAAAATTGATATTAACTTAGTTGTTTAAACATTGGTTGTTTTAACATTACTCTTAAGAGAAGAGTGCAAGGATCAGATATCCTTAGATTGGTACTATCAAGTCTCCATTTGGCTCTGTGAGAAGGGAATAGGGAAAGTGTTCCCTACCAGTACAAGAACATCTTCAAGTCTAAGAAGCACCTATTTAACGTTGGACAATACTCTCAATGTGGCCTTTGGACAATCAACAATAATAATAGTCTTAATACTATTATTGCCCCAGGTTATCAATTTCATTCAAATAATCAACGCCAGGATCCACGAATATGTTCAGTTGAAATCTAGGGCCAGATGCGAGCCAATTAAGCCCAAGATTTTAACAAGGGTCATGAACTTAATTGCTTGCTTTGATAAGGTTATAGCCAAAAATACTACTGTTGAAACCTATATAATCAAACTATCCAGCTGAGACTAAATATTTTAACACTTCTTAAAATAACTGGTTTGACTAGATTGATATTAAGCTAATCATATTGATAGTAAAATTGTTGATTGATTAGATGATCAAAGATTATTTATTGGTGATGATTGCCTACAAAATATAGCTGGATTAAAGTTGGGATCTGATATTGATGTAAATTCTGATCTATGTTTATTTAGGAACAATTGTTGACTATGTTTTTAAGTGAATTTTGTTGTTAGTTGTGTAGTCATTTTTCAAATTTCTTATGTGGTATAATTAAGCTGAGACGCCAATAAATCGTGTGTTTTCTTAGAAAATAAAAAAGCGTTGTATTATTTATTTTAACAGAAGCTTGTAGATTCCCTGAGCAATATGGCCTACTATATTATAGTAATTATTACATCATCTAAGGATGACATCTAGATTATAAAGTTAATTTACTGGGTCTGACTAAAAGCATTAGAGCACGCTATTTTGGAATTCATCCTGTATTAATCATAACTTAGTTGGTGATGAATGGCAATTAGGTGGATTTTAGTAGAAAAGATATAAATTGAGGATATGATGCTTTAAGGATAAGGTTATTGACAATGAATGCCAGTTTGATATAAGTGCAACAAATAAGTTGGTCATCAAACTTCCTTATATACAAACCCCTTTGTTTTTAATAAAGAAAGATCTAGATGTTTTAATTTTTTATACCTTCTTAGAAAATGTTCAAGGGATAAGTTGCCCTTGTCTATTTCTCAAGTAACCTGTAGTGAATTAGATGTCTATGCCTGTAATAGAATAACATAGTGGGCTTGAAACCAATTGTAAAGAAGAATTGATTAGCTAGTTTTCTCTATTTAACTAGAACGTTCAGTATAGCAACTAAGGAATACAATGAAGTTTTTAATTAATTAACTTGATGATGCCTTAGAAATATTGGAGAGTTTTTAAAGTCAGGCGAAGGCCTTAAGTGACAAGATATTAGATTGGAAAAACAAATCCTTAGTCTTGAAGTTATCCCAAACATCGCCTTATGAAACCTCAATATAGTTATTACCTTAAATTAGGAACAACTAAAATGTTGTCCAAGAACAATTGACCATTATTTTTCTTGTTTAACGTATTCTGTAAGAACTCCACCAGCTATCTGTGTTGTCTATAGAGTTGAAATTGTTGCATTTAATCTAGCTCTAAGACAAATTTACACCTAGCAAAGGCAATATTGCATCATTACTATATGTATTTAGAGCAGTCAAGGGGGAATATTTAACAGAAAGAAAGTTAAGTATATCTGGTTATTTTTAGTAGTATGATTAAGAGATTATTTTGCCTCATATGGATAATCTAATCACTTGGTTCATGTTTTACAGAGATTAATTAATTTTTTGGCAGCAAACAGAGCCTCAGCATAAAGAAAAAGGCTCTTAAGATTATTACATTTAATTTAAACGAGTCCATCATCAATTTTGTTGAGATAAATTTATATCAAGTCAGAGAACATTATCACAAGCAAGAGGAAAGCTCTAGATGATGCCATTGCTACCATTATTAAGGGACAATCTCAAAATTATCACTGGTGATGCATCTGACTGCTGTATAGAAAGAATTTATAACAATAATAGATATCAAGAAGGCTTTATGAATGTTGCTAACCTTCATAACCCTGATACCAATAGACTTATCATGCTAAACTAAAGGTCTTTAAGTTGAAAAGAAACTCAGTTAAAGCGTATAAAATATTTAAATGTAGATACTGTAACAAGAGAAGACAATTCAAATTAAGTGCTTAAAAAGGAAACAAATCAACAATCCTGAAGAACAGGGAAGAGGGATCAGTATAGAAACAGGTCTTTGGTAAAAACCTAAAGTACACGTTGTATAAATCTTTATCAAAATTTACCTTATGTGTGTTAAAAAATAAAACAATGGTGGCTAAAAAAAAGATTACTAAAATACTATCTATTATGACATAGGTACTTCTCCAGAAATTAAGATGGCTAGCCACTTAAATGGTAAGAATTTGGCTGAAGATTAGTACCTGGTGGTACCTATTTGAGTCATAAAGTATTAACTGGAGGTTTTGGATATTGCTAATAGTATGGATGAACATCTTGCCTTGGTAGTCAATCCAATTAAAAAAGTTTTAGCTCATGCAAGATACATGAGATAAACTTCATACCGCACAGACCTTGAATGCAACCTTTTCAACTTAATAAGAGTTTCTCTGTGACACCTCAATTTTGGGTAACCATTACAAAGGTAGAGGTCGTTATAAAAGAAAGACAAAATTTATCCCACTTTGGTTACTGGATCTCTCATCAAAGTTATTTTACCTAGGCTTTTAAAAACATTTTAGTGCCTCAATCTGTAGTGTTACAAAAAGTACATTACTGTTAGACCTTACTGCACAAGAGCTATAGAAGCACACATCCATATCTACCCAAATAGGTAAACTCTTTTTTCTGCTCCAGATTTTTAGTAATAGTATGATATATTGATTAAAACTTGAATTCTAATAAAACATAAAGGTATCAGTAATATAAAGAAGGTTTCTATAACAATAATAAGACTTAGTTCCTCTTCTTATGGACAATAATGATTTTAAAAAGTGTGATGTAAAATACTATGAGTATACTGGGAAAATAATTCCTTGCCCTCCGGAAGAAACCTTGCCAGTATACAACCACCTCAATATTTAGAATTACAATTTAGAAAAATGTATAAGGGAAATCCCCCATTTTATAGAGGATGGCAGCCTAAGAAATTTATCAGACAGTCAGGATGATAGCACCCAAAATAATTTAATACCTGCTGGACTAATTGATTCATATATGAAGGTGATGACGCCGTTACTGAAGACTATAAATTTTGACCCTCTTTTATACCTTTGGGGGTGAAATAGGTTATAATTGCCTAATGACAGAGTATACTCTTCCAAAACAGCCAATTTAAAAGAAATGACTAAACAACCATTAAAACCAATCTAGTCTGATGGAATTGATGAAATCTTTCATCTAAATATTACAAAAAATGCAATCAAGTATTAATGAGAACTAATCAAAATCCCAGAGTGAGGCGAATTTAAGCAGCGCCATCATCAGAATCCCAAACTGAGCAGTATATTACTAAATTGGTAAAGAGAAAATAGCTAGAACTGGTATCACATCTTAAAACTAGAAGAAGGGATTGAGCAATGGGCCATCATACATCCTGGTCAGGGATGTTTACCACAAGATGGAGCTTGCGGATACAAGCATTATTTGAAATTGGATGCTGCCACTAAGGTAGAAATCAAGAAGAGATTTACAAGGAGTTCAAGGAACCCTTACAATATCACCATACCCTATTCCTATTTTATACTAAGTACAATTTACTATCTTAAGTTTAATTCTAAAGATTAATAATGTTTGATTTTTAAGTTAAAATATTATAACATAGAATCTCAAGTTTATTCTTTGTTTCTGCTTATATTTGGTTTATGTGAAGATATTGATATTGACTAGTCTGGGATCTAAGGAACAAGAATATATTCCTTGAGTTGGGACCATCTAGTACTAAAAAAGGAACAAGAATATATTGCCAGCAACCAGTCTAGGATCTAAAGGAACAGAACACTCGTGAGGAAGGATACTTTAGTTGATTATAAAACCAAAGGAGAGGTTGGATAAGGTTTCTGTTGAGTCTTGTGCCAGAGGCCAACTTACTGAAGTTATGCTCAGGAGTGTCAATAAGAATAATGCATCAGGGCGATGAGCAATTATAACCAGCAATCATTGCTGCATCAGATAGCATTAGAAAAAATTTTACTTAGTGAGGATTACCATACTTCTTTAGTAAATCTCCTGGTGTTAGATTTATGTTTTTCTGGTTTCTTCTGCAGCAGTTTGCCCATTCAAGTTAAGCGAGAAAAGGCAGATTTGCTGACTGTGGTGCTCACTACAGGTGTGACACCTTTAGACAAAAATGAAGAGCTTAAGATTCTTCAAAACAAAGTAATTTTTAGGATATGGAGTCATATATAGTAAAGATTCCTTTGATCTACTTGTGAGAGAGCAAACCATCTGTTCAAGACTTCAAACATTGAAACTTGTGTCTATTACATATAAGAAACCAACTTGAGCATGTCAAGGAGACCTCTATAAGAGCCCATGCTGCTAAACCAATTGTGGGTGGAACTTCAGCTGTAAAGAAGAACTAAACCACTATTAAAGATATTGAAAACAGACTTTATATACCTTGGGAATATAAACATAGTGAACATCCGCACTTTGAACAATTATGGAGAGCGTTTAGACCATCATAATTCCATACTGTACATATTTGACAAATGTAAGGATGGTGTGAAAGTTCAATTGTAGGTCGCACCATGACCAGAACCTACCTTTTCTCAAGCAGCTACCTGGTTGAAGACACCAATATTGGATACTTATTTGACTGCCACACTGATGTGCATGATGTACACTGAACCTATTAAAAAGGACTTAAACCTTAAGCCCTACTTCAAGCTGATGTACACAGTTGGCAAGGGAACCATCTCAGTTTTCCTGAAGATGTACAAAAATAGTATAGATGGCGCAATTGATTGCCAGAAGGATTGCCATGTACAAGGCTTCATGAATTGCAAGGCTCAAAAATTCTCATTGCAAGCCTATGACCTACTTACCTTGGACTGAAGAGAGGAACGTTTTCTGACATAGTTTGGAAGTGATTAAGACGTCCAGATTATGAAACAAAACTTTCTGCTTATGAAGAAGGGAAAGAGCGAGCCAGTCACTAACTATGTTGCTCATTACTATTTAAAGGCTCAACAACTATGACAATAGGAACCGTAGACAAACAACTGCAAAAATTGTATTACTGAATCCCCTAAAGATATATCCTATTTTAAAGATGCATATGACCTTAGCCATTAAGGCCGCAAAGTCACTGAAGACCCTCACGGAGGCCTTACTTAATGTTCAATGAACTTATTAGATGGAATACAAGGCATTAGGACAGCCCCCTCAGAGAATAGACAAATCTGTCTATGTCACTTACAATAAAGACAAAAGGCCTAGGGATAAGATTCCAAATCCGGTATAATGATAGCCTCAAGGGAAAGTTACCTGCAACAACTACCTTAAACCTGAACACTTTTAGCGCTCTTGTCCAATGAGAGCCGCTGAGAAGATGGATACACCCCTAACGAAAATGCCACCAATGCTGTGAGCTGGGTGGATCTACAAAATTAACAAGAAAATGATCACAAAGAGGAGGATGTAGTTAATGCAGGGCACCACGTGCTAGAGGCACCTAATGCTGTGGCTGTACTTAATTGACTACAAGCAAATGGAAATGACATAATTGTATAGAACACTACCTACTTGGCACAGGCCACCCAACCCACCAGTATCATTAATACCATTGATTAATGAGAGCAGCTTTTGATTTATACCTTCAACAGCATATAGCTAGATACTGGGGGCACTATTAAGAACACCTCACAAAGAAAAGCTCTGAAGCAGTTTGAAGAGTAAGTCACTGACATTTTTAGCACTAGTGGTGCCCAACCCAAAAGAGGGAGCCGCCACGCATCTCAGTCACTGATATTTTAGTGGCTGAGAATCCATTTAGAAAGATCTTTACAAAGGTCAAAGTGATGATTCAGATGGTTTTTGTCTTAGCTCTGCTAGATACTAAAGCTCCCGCCAATATTCTTTTCTACAAGCTGATAAAGAAACTGAAGTTCATGAAAGACATAGATTAAAATGTCAATTACTGGACAGCTAGATCAGATGTCACACGCGCCTTGGAAGCTTATTCAGCATTGCTATTACATTTTTAAGCATGGTTATGATGGATCCAGAAGCGTTTCTGGACAAAGACTGCTACAATTCCTAATTTGCACTCAGTTTCTACTCGCGTTGATGCTAAGATTGACTTTACCACCTGTACCATGAGCATGCTCAGCTAGCAGCTAACACTGGTGTTCAATGATGAAGATGCCAAGTCACGCAAGAAGAGGACATGCTTTATGAAAACTAATTAGTTAATTTACCTAGTCTATACACCCTTAAAAGAAGGGCGTTAAGCAACTAACTTTCACAATTAGCGCAGAAGAAGGCCTAACGCTGAGCTCTAGTGAGGCCATGGAGATAAGACCTAGTGAAAAATAATGGATGTTATTATCAATCAGTATGAAGATACCTTTGAACTTAGTATTAAAGTTTACAGCTGTGATGGGATCAGAGAACATGAGCCACGAATTCTGCATAGGCCCTTTGATACCAGATACATCAGAGAACTGACTAGCATATTTTGGAACAACACTACACAGCCTAATATGTAAAGAAGGGTTAAGTTGTCGCTCAAGCCATATTGACAAACTGCAATGCCATTGAGTCAATGCATGCTGTTGGAGATTTTAATGAGTTAAGCGTTGGGAATGTTATCAACAAGGAGAAGGAATAGGACAAGTTCTTGGATGAGTCCAAATCCATCAAACACTAAACCAAATGACTATGGACTCTTTAAAGAAGAAGCTCATAGGATGAACTCCAGATTTTTATTCCTTTAAATCTAAGCCGTACCACTTAAAAAAAGCTAAAGGTGAAGTTATTGCCAAGGAGTTGCTTCAGCTATATGAAGCTGAATAAATCAGACCCGCAAATTGCCTGTGGGCTTCGCCGCTGCTCCTAGTGCCAAAGTAGGACAGAACACAACACATGGTTATGAATTGCCGCTGGTAAAAAAATCACCAAGAAAAATCTAATATGCTCCCATTGAATAGAAGCTGTCTTGAAGCGCTTGAAATGATTGAAGTAATTCACCACAATGGATCTAGACAGTGGCTACTGGCAGATGGAGCCTTTGCTTAAAGATAAAAATAAGTATACCACGATCAACAGTCATGAATTACTTGAACCTATGAAGATGCCACAGGGGTTTTTCATCATACCTGCAACCTTTAAAAAAGCGATAAATCAAATTTTCAGTGATCTTAAGTTATCAAGCTTGCTCATCTATCTGAATAATATACCATGTTCAGTTGCACTTTCCAAAGCACCTCTGAAACTTGCATGAAGATTTTACTTAATTATGAGAGTATAACCTGAAGCTTAATTGAAGCAATTGCACCTTTCTGAAAATGAGAGCTGGAGTTTCTAGGACATAAAATAAGCCCAAAAGGAATCAAGCCTCATTAAGGGAAAATCAAATCCATATTAGCCATGGAACAGCCCCAAAGCATGTGCAATATCCAAGTATCCTTGGGATGATAGGATACTATTAGCAGTTTATCACTATTTTTGAGACTTGTCTGCGACGCTCACCAACTTATTAGTAAAGGGGCTAAGTTCAAATGGGGTCTGGAGCAAGAGCGGCCTTCAAAGATTTGAAAGCTAGATTGGTAAAGGTTTTAATACTAGCGTACCTGGATTTCAACAAGACTTTTTACCTACATTCTGATTTAGTGACATTGGGCTCAGAGAAATACTTGCCCAATTGGATGTAGAATGGATATATCACCTCATTTGTGAACTACTATAAATCCTTTAAGAGAGTTGAAAAGAACTACACTGTAGTGAAATTAGAGTGTCTGGTGGTGATAATAGCAGCGAAGCATTTTTTGACCCTATATGTATGGAGTACACTTTAAAGTAGTAATGGATCATGCGTCGCTCCGCTGGCTGCGCAACATGAAGCATCCAGATGAGCGCCATGCCCAATGGTCAGTAAAATCCAAGGTATAATTTTGATATCATACACAGAGCAGGCATCGAGCATCTCAACACCAATGGACTGTCCTGATTACCTGTTACCCATCTCCAAGCACATGAGAGCATTTTCTTGTACAATCTGATCAGATTACAAGAGGAGGAGTGGCAGGATGAAACTGATTAAGTGAAGATGTCCTAAAAATATGTTCCAAAAATACACAGCGTATTAAAGGGTACCTCCAGAAGAAGATCAAGGACAATTGGTACCCATACATCTGACCTAGTGATCAAATGGAACTTGTGATGGAAGCTCACAAGCATTTTGTTCACAGATGATTACAAAAGGCATTGGAATATCTAAGAGACCAGTTCTATTAGGAGTTAATGTCAGATGAAGTACATCAAATCTCAGAACTCTGTGTACCCTATGCGAGCTTCATACCCTATAGAAGCGCTTTAAATTACATCCATCTTGGGACAGCCCTGTTCCACAACATATCCATTGACGTGATAGGACCGTTGCCTACTGCCTAAATTGGATCCAAGCTAATTATTATGGCAATCAACCATTTCACTAAATGGGTTGAAGCATTAGCAGTCAATACTTACACTGCAGGATCAACCTCCAAATTCCTATATATGATATTTGATATCAAGGCATAGATGCTCTCATGTTCTGCTATAAGACAATGGCAAGATCTTTATCTCCAATATTGCGAGGAAGCTTATGGATCTAGTTAAAATGAGACAACAATTCACCACTCCCTATTATCCATCAACATAAGTATATAAAATGTGAGCAGAGCCTTAGGAGAAATATTGAAGAAGACGGCCATGAATTATAGTCAAAGTGGGATCAACTGTTGCCTTCCGCGCTGCTAGCATGCAGCTTAGCCATCACTGGGTGATTGGCAAGTCTCCTAAAAGACCATGTATGAGCGAGAATCATTGCCACCCATCTTGCTGGCACCAATAATCTCTGAAGATTGCAAAAACATACTACCTGGGAGTTACCAGCAAGATTTAGCTGATTAGTGATTATGGTATAGCTTGAAGCATCCAAGGACATTAAAGTCACTATACAAGAGTCAAATTGAGAGTCAGAGACAGACTAAGCTAACATAGTTTAGTTTAAGACAAGATCCTATTATACCAAATGCAGAGAAGCCAGACCGAAAAGTTTCAAGTCATCTGGACTGGTCCTGAAACTATACTGGGCGAGAGGAGCCAAGTATTTAATAAGGTTAATGAAATCAATACAGTATTCAGAGTACACGCCTGGCACTTTAAATCCTTCCACCAATCCTTCCTTGGGAGGTGAAGTGTTGTAGATGCTACCATAAGTATACTGGATAATAATTAATCGCCCTTTGGAAGGAACTCCATCAGTATACAGCCACCAACAGATATGCAAATGCAAAATTGAGATGCGGCTTATAGGAAATGAACCCCTTTTTATAGATAATTTCATCCTAAAAATTTATCAGTCAGTTGTTATGACGTCAAACATAGTTATATTATACCTGTTGACCAAAAAATCTATAGTATGAAGATGACAATGACAATGTCAATAAATATGAAATTTGACCCCCTCCTATACCTTTAGCGGGGTGAAATAAATTATAGTTGACAATGATGGAGTAGTCTCATATAAAATGGCTGATGGCAAAGGAATGACCAAAAACCTTAATCTAACCAAGCTACCTCAATGGAAGCAATCAGATCTTCCATCTGAACATCATCTAAAAAGGCTATCAAGCAATATCAAAAGTCAATTTTGAAACCCCAAAGCGAGATTCATTGGAGTGGTGCTACTGTACAAATCCCAACTTGATTGGCATATTATCAAAACAGGAGAAGAAGCAGTGATAAGAACTGGTATTGCAACCTCAAACCCAGAAGCAAGGACTGAACACAGGGACTAAAAACAACCTAGTTCAGGGATGTCTACCAAAAAATGAAGCTTGCAGACACAAGCATTGAGTCATATGAAATCTTTAATCAAGGTGGAGATTGTGAAGAGAGTGACAAGAGGTTAATTAAGTCCCTACAATACCGCCATACCATATTCCTGTTTTATATTAGATTACCATTTATCTATTATCTAAATTTAATCCTGAAGTATATTAATACATTAATTTATCTTAAAAAAGCTTCTACCACAAAATTTTTAAATTTAAACAATGTTTTCAATTATACCTGAGTTTGGGGAGAGATTGCCAATTACCAGTCTGTTATCTAAGGAATAGAACACTTGTAAGGAATGATACCTTGGTTATTGATAACTCCAAAGGAGGTGTTGGACAAGGTTTCCATTAAGACTTGTGCCAGAGGCCAACATACTTGTAGCGTGAGGTCCCTTTACTAACTACTGCACAGGGTATGTTAGAAAGTCTAACTATATTTTCTTCTGTATAATTCAATTACACTGGAAAAGGTCTCAAATCTTTTAGTATAAATAGACTACACTAAGATCTACACAAAGAAACGACAAGTTTTGAAAAAAGGCGATCTTTATTTAGAATAGGCGAATAATGCCTATAGTCAAATCACTTCAATAAAAAGCAATACTGATCTTAGGATGCGAATCATTGACTATTGTACACTGCAACTGCGCAAAGTTATTGATAGGGTGGGAAAGAGTCTAAATGGGAGTCACAGTGTCTAAGTCTATATAATTTTATTTTAAAGAGAAATATAATACCAGAGGTATGATTGAGTTATATTCTTGAGTCAAAAACTAAGAATCGTCAATTATTTACTCAACACTTCCCTTTATTTGATTTACCATTCAATCTTTGATGGGAGGGATATCAGTTTGTAATAAGGTTGGAGAAACTTGGCATGAACACGATTGATTATTTGTCCAATGACTAGGCTCCAAACGGTGTATGCTTAAGCAGTGACTTGGTAAAGTACAACGTATGGCCCTTTCCATAGAGTAGCCAAAAAATTTTACTGACAAATTCATAGGTATTTCAGTAGGTGATTCAATTGCCAATTGAAAAACTACCATAATAATATGATGCAAAAACTCTCCTTCTAATTGATTCTTCAACTTAGGGCTGCCTCTTAGACCTCAGTCTGAATCTAGATGAGGGAATCTAACAGTTGATCAAATTTAATTGAATGGCAAATTTTATCCTTTTCTGTAACATTGTGGTATAATAAGGGTGGTAACTCAGGCTGTCAACCATATAAGAGCTGGAAGGGTGAGTACCCTGTATTGATGTGGTATCTAATATTATATGTAAAAATGGTTGAGCCCAATTATATGTACATTGTGACAGAGAATTGCAGCAACTTTCCAAAGAGTTTGTACTAATGTACAATTGGCGCGTTCCATCATTCCGTTAATCTCAGGATGATATGGGACATTTGAGCTCCACAGAATCCCATTAGCTCATTTAACTTGGTAACAACTTGTGAGGTGACGTTGGTGGCATTGTCCATGAGTATAACCTGAGAACAACCATGCTGTTGTATTATTTGTCCCATTATAAATTTTGCAATGGATATTGCTCCAAGATCCCTGAGGGGCTGAGCCATGACCCACTTAATGAGATGATTGATGGATACTAAATGTACTTGAAGTTAAGGACATCAGTCAGGGAAGGTCCTAGTACTTTTGTAGACACCATGTGCCAGTCCCAATTGGGCTTGACTAGCTAATAATTAGTCATGGGCTTATAGGGCTGCTATGCTTGAAATGTGGCATTTCATAAAACATCTTTTTGTCAAATTTTAAAAATTCTAATAGTGCCCTTGTTGAATATGTTTTAAGATCTTTACCAAGCCTCCATGCCCTACGGCCAATGAGCTTTCATAATTATCTCTAGGCGGGAAGAAGGTGAGGGGTTGGGCCTCTAGTCACTCCCCACTATTTTTATAGTTGTCCATCCCAAAAATTAGTGTCCTTCATGAGCCAGTCCAGAGTGAGCAAATAACGGGTTTCTTGTTGGCATAAATTTTTGCTTGAATATCTTTCAAATAGCTGATCTAAAGAAGGAGTGAGGGCTGCAGTACCAGGCAGTCAAAAAGCCCGTTGGCATTTTGATGGGTATGCCCTGAGCTAATGAACTATCTCATAGTCATAGGCATGTAAGTTCAAGCCCATCATGCTAACTGACTTTCAGGTTCTTTAAAATTTCATTACCATTGCAAAGAAGTATGGTTGATGACAATTTGAACTGAGTTCTTGTATGTAGAATCAGAACTGTTTATAAGCATATATGATGTCTAAGCAATCTCATTCAATCACAGTGTATTTACATTTGTTCTTATCCAGGGTGCAGCTGCAAAAATGCTTCTAGGTGCTCTTCCCCATTATTCCTTTTCTGGGAAAGTACCGCCCCATATAGCCATAGTAGTGAAACGGACTGCACTTTAAAAGGCTGTTTAAAGTTAGGGTATCTCATAACGGGGCTTCTTTAAAGCCTTTTGCAGCTGGTTTAAAAGATTCTTTGAATTTTTATGCCCACTGGAAGGTAATTACTCATCAAAGTAAATATTTAAGGGCTTGGGGAGTTGTTTAAATCCTAGTATGAATCATTGGTAGTAACTAACCATTTAAAAATACTTGTGTACTTGATTACTTTCAGTATCTCTCAATCAATTAATGGCCTTGAGCTTCTGAGGTTGTGGGGCATACTCCTTAAGTGTCAACAATGTGTCCCAGATAATTCATTTGGTTTTTAACAAACTGGCACTTATCAGGCTTGATCTTTAACTGAGCTCAGGCCAACTTTGAAAGACTTCTTCTAAATCCGCTAGATGTTGGGTAAATGTTTTCAAGAACACATTTATATCATCAGGTAGATTAAAGCGCAGCTCATCTATGAATCTTCCATGATAGTGTCCATCACCTGATGAAAAGTGGTCGGTGTTGCACAATCCTTAGGGCATTCATGATGGTTGCAACAAACCTTGAGAGGTAATAGCCACACATATTTCTTGGGTATCCTCTTCTTCCGTGGGTTCCTCCCCAAATAGCTCAGAATGAGCAGGGGCAGAGTTAGATGAGGGCATCAACATCTGCCATACTGTACCTCACCTTCAATTTTTCACTCTCAAATGGTACAATTTCGCTGTTTTTGAAGACATTGCAGCTTGGACTGTTGAAAGTCTATAAGGTGTCTTCGCATGTCATGAACACTAGAGTGCAGTTCCTCTGATTCACGTTTATGAGTAGTTTCTGTGGTACAAAGTTCGAGGATATAACGCCATAGGCCGTTGTTTAACTGGAGGAGTTCTCCACTGCCTTGTTTATAGTGTATGGACTAAGACCTTATAATCCTTTGATATCCTGTTGCATGGCTGCTTGTTGATTTTTGATATGTTGCAACTCAGATAGGAGGTGGTTGGTAGTCTCAAAGTTGCTTCCTAGGTGCTTTGCAGCCACCCCTTTTCGCGTTGAGTGTATTGGTAAGTGCCTCAACCACCTCAGCCTGATGGGTAAATTTCTCCCAAAGTGACACGGCTACATTTGACCTCCTCCCATAGGCAAGTCATTCCTTGGACCATTCATTGGTGACTCCACAGTTGTCCAAGGTTTGATATCCTATGGCCAACACATTATGATTTAATTGAGTAATAATTTTATCCAAATGCTTCAAGATTTGGACACTAAGGTCATGGTTGTCATTAACATCCTGGTGCACCCTTTAAAAGCTGGCCATGAGCTGGCTATTCAGGTCCTTTAGCGCTTCCACATCTTATTAGTTTCTGTAAAGAATTTCCATGATCAGGGCGTGGTAACAAAAAACTGACAGTATAAATTTTTCACAGTGGGTTAAAGATACCCATTCAGGTATTGGCCCATCTGAGATAGGCTACTAGCTTGTTGTAGTACTTGACTATGTTTTAAAGCCTAGAAAAAGTCATATTATTGAATCAACTGGTCCTGATTCTTCTAATGGTAGAATAAATCAGGTACTAGGTAAGATTGTTTATAGTCAAAGAGCGATAATTCCCAAAGTATCATGTCCCTGATCTCTAAGCTGCTCCGCCATGAAGTTATAAGTCTTGGTGCGCTTGAATCAAAAAGAATATTGAAATCTGACTTCTCTGTGTGACATTTGATTAAGAGTGGGAGGAGTTACTTAAAAGGTGATAAATTGGCAGTCCTTGCTATTCTCTACTTCTAAACTTGAGTCCATTATAAGGAAAAATCTAATCTTCTTTGCTACTACAAACCTTGTAGTGAGAACCATAAGTGTAGTGTGAGGCCCTTTTTTCTGTACTGCACATGTAAGGTTTGTTGGCCCAACTATATCTTCGTCCATATAGAATGACTACGCAGATAAGGTCTCAATACTTTATTATAAAAAGGCTATGGAAAGACCTACACAAATAAATGATAAGATTTTCAATTTAAAATGATATTTTATTTAGAATAGGTGAATATTATTTAAAATAAATCACTTCATTCAAGAAGCAGTAGCTGTACTCATGAGTAGGATCATTGACTATTGTACAATGCAATTATGTAAAGGTATTGATAGGTGTAAGTCCTGGGGAACATCCTCTGGGTGTTGATCGGGCCATTTTCCTGTTCCCAAGCAAGAAGGTTCTGAAGAGGATGACCATACCCCTCGTTACTCAGGGTGATCTCGCTCACATGGTAGATGAGCGCTGGGTAACAGCCCTTCCACTTCAGATCCCACTTCTGGTACCCACACTCTCCTCAGCAGAACTGCTATGAGGAATCAGTGAAATCTTTGCCAAGATCACCAAAATGAAATTGATTGCAACTAATTCAAGCAGCAATCATCTCAATGCTCAGCTTTCAAATGGTCAAAAAGGTAAGAAGACTGATCTATTGGCCAAAATGCCCAAAGTTTGCAATTCAGTTAACATGATGATCAGAAAAATCTCCCCCCTCACAAATTCATTGGGCATCACCCCTAATGGGCAGGTAATAGCATCAGTCACCATCGATTAGGTTTTGAAGCTTCTTGCTGACAAATCAGGAGTTGCGCCTGATGCAATGCCACTGACCAAACAAACAGCCCAGCGACCAAGCATAGGTGGGTTGGGCGTCCCAAACCCTTTTCTAAGCAAATGGGCTCACCCCTATGTGGGGTGGCCTTGGGGGGTTCCTGCCACTTGTCAGGCCAAACTCTGTTGTGCCAACCGTTGGAAATGTAGCTGAGCCTTGGTTCAGATGCTCGAGGTTGAACTGACAGCGACTCAGCCCACCACTGAATTTTTTGATGTCAGTTCCCAGGGAACTAACCCGCCCATTCCCAAATAATTCGCTGGTTAGGTCAAACTTGTGGGACAAAATCCTGGCTTGTTTTCTCTCCAAATCAATGACTATTTAATCAGTTTCATCACACTGAGAAAATTGTTGGTCAATTTCTCTTCCTTAAATTTTCCATTGAAAAAACCTTCCTCAAAATCTAGTTTTTATATGTTGAAAATCAAGCCGCCTTATCTGCCAACGCTCTTGTACCCCTTGGGGTTAACGGCCATGTGCATCTGGTACTTTATCTTGTGCCTATATGTAAAAATTCTGGATCACCGGCAGATATTGGTGGAATTCCTTTCTGGTTCCATATTCGTTGTATCAGCAGCAGTGCCTTGAGCATTCTGGTTTTCCGTTTGGGTGCTCTGGCACCCTGGCTGGAAGGCCAGTCTAATTCTTACTTGCTGTATACCTGACATAATCGACCAACCATTATTATTAGCCATTTCTGCCTTTCTCGCATACATTGGCGCAGCAATGGTCCCTTCTTCCCAACTGAATAAGGTTGTAAAGAAGATTATCTCTGCCCAAATTAGTCTGGTCCCACTTAAAACTCCAAAACCATACCCCATAGTTGCCGCGGCTATTTTGCCCATGTCAGTAGGGTCTGACATCTCAACTTTCAATGAGTTTGCTCCTCACCAAAGCCTAATGATTTCCCCTGACCCCACCACCATCTCTTCAGTATCACTGGATTCATCCACAACTACCAATAAAGAGAACTCCGCTTACTTCTTAGTACCCATGAAGATTAGTGTTGGTCCCCATCATGTCTCCTTTGAGGCCCTGGTAGACACTGGAGCCGCGGGAAATTTTATGAGTGTAGAACTGGCCCAGCAATTGGAACTTGCCATGGATGCAGGTCCTTTGGTGATGGTTGCATCGTCAGCCCCCCAAACCTCATACTTGGTACGTCGCCCAGTCACGTTTTCAATACACCAATTCAGCTTCTGCGATTGCTTTTTGGCCATGCCAAATTTGGTGTTTCCAGTGTTCTTAGAAGTGGGATGGTGGCGCTGAAAACATGTCAAAATCCACCTGGAGTCTAACACGCTGTTGTTTGCTAATGATCAACTGGAGGGTGAATTCCCCCTAGTTGACACTCTTAGGAAAGCTCGAGGTTGCAGTTCTATAACGTCCCTCATCTCCCCTACGGGCATACCATCCAATTTTCCAAAATGTTTGAAACTAACAATGCATTTTCGATTTGGAAAAGGTGGATCACTTGCCTCCCCACACTAGATTTGACTGTGATTTTCGCATGACGGTGGAGTTGGTGAATATCAACTGCCCGTTGTATCCCCACACAGCAGAGGAGGAGGTCGCCCTTAACACCTGGTTGGATGATATGTTGAGAAAGGGTAGATGTTCAAGGAGACCTCGTTCATTGCATCTCCCATCATCTTCACTAAAAAAGCCGATGGTTCTCTCCGCCCCTGTGTGGACTATGGACACCTTAATAAAATCACAGTTTCTAATCCCTGCCACCTGCCTTTAGAACTGATGATAAGCCAAGCAATCGCCAAATCTCAGGTGTTTTCTAAGCTGGATCTTGTTAATGCATTCAACCATATTTGGGTGATGAAAGGGCAGGAATGGTTAACAGCAATACAGATGAAGCAGGGCTTTTTAATTCCGTGTGATGCCCTTTAGGATGAAGAACGCTTCCGCTACATTTCAATGCATGATCAATAATGTACTGGGTGACCTCCAGTTTACCTGCGCAGTAGCATATATCGATGACATTCTGGTTCACTCCCTGACTCCCAAACAACATGCTACTGACCTGGAAGCAGTTGTGGCCGCCTTACATAAGGCAGGCTTGTTCATAAAGCCTTCCAAGTGTGAGTTCTATAAAGAGGAGGTTACGTTCCTCAGGAACCTCATCCTTATGATGGTTTTGCAATCCCTCACAATAAGTTGGATGCTATCCAGGAGTGGCCAACCCCAACTATTCAGAAACAACTACGGAATTTCTTGGGAACCATCATTTTCTTAAAAAAGTTCTCCCCGCACTTTCACAGCTCGCCGCCCCACTCCACTCCCTTACAGGGAAAAACGTATCATTTCGCTGGATGGTTAAATGACAACAGGCATTTATAAATTAAAGAGGTGTTTGTATCCCCTCCCATTTTGAAACACGCCAATCCCACCAAGCCATATATTGTTGCATGTGACGCATCATCAGTAGCTGTTGGAGCAGTGTTGCTCCAAGAGCACAATGGCTTGGAACATCCAGTTGCCTACTTTTCCTGAAAGTTCACCTTTAAGAGCAGTCTTGGGCTATTTATGACAAGAAGTTGGCAGCCGTTGCATGGGATCTAACTCATTGGAGGTACTTGTTACAAGGTTCCTGACATGAACTAACGGTTCACATGGATCACCAGGCCATGTTGTACTTTTGTAAACCCCAAAAATTAGTACATCGGTAAGCCCAAACCTATCAGGACCTGTGCTGTTTCAACTTCAAGTACAAATTTGTAAAAGGTGCACTAAATGTACTTCCCAATTTTCTCAGCTGCAGCCCCACCCACAGTTCCACAGATCCAGAGGAAGTGGATCTCGTTACTGTGATTCCTACCACCCAAATCTTGTCAATTGTTCCCCCTGTCATTTCTTCTGTCACTCTGGTCCTGACGCTCCATTAGTTGCTCATGTCTTAGCCTGTCAAATGGTCTTCCCTGAGGCATGAAGTTGGTCGAGCAGTTATCTCACCAGAAGCATAAACACTACCTATACTCACTGAAAAAGGATCTTATATATTTTAGATCTCGCATTTGGGTTCCCCCCTCCTTCCAAACTAAGGTATTTCACGCACATCACGATCCCCTCACAGTTGGTCACCCTGGTTCTAAGAAATGCATCAATTTGATTATATGGACCTACAATTGGGCAGGTTTGACAAAAGAAGTTCTGGCCTGGATTGCCAATTGTGTTACTTGCGCCAGGGCCAAGTCAGATCGTTCTGGCAAAAAAATGGCCTCCTGCACCCCTTACAGCATGCGGAGGGCCCATGGACATCGGTGTCTGTGACTTTATTGTCAAGCTCCCCTGTTCTAATGGGTTCACAGCGGTGATGGTAGTGGTGGATCGCTTCAAAAAAAAATTTTCCCCTTTTTATACCTTGTACTTCCACAATTACAGAGGAAGAAACTGCCCGCCTTTTCATACGCCATGTGTTTTTGATGTTTGGTCTCACCCAGGAGATCATCAGTGACCATGGCTCCCAGTTAACCGCAAAGTTTTGGAGTGAACTCCTATCAATCCTGAAAATATCTCCCTTTCACTTCACAGCATATCATCCTCAGTCTGATGGGCAGACTGAGCGGGTCAATCAAGTTCTTGAACAGTACCTGCGTTGCTGTGCTGCAGCCACGCAGGATACTTGTGCCAATGACCTCCTTCTTTCTCAATTCATGTACAATAACGGTACCCACGTATCCATGGGGGTTTCCCCCTACAAAGCAATGTTGGGTTATAATCCTTCATTTTTGGTCAGACCATGCTTGCGGCCTGAGGTTCAAGCTGCCACGGACCATGCTGCTCATATTAGATTGACTCAAGCCTTGGTGCGGGAACACCTCACCAAAGCTATAGATGACTACAAGCAGTTCACAGATCGAAATCATCTTATGGGTCACAAATTTACGGTGGGTTCCTATGTTATGCTTGACACCCATCACTTAAAGATCCAGGCCCCTTCCCATAAAATTCGCCAGTAAACTCTTGGGTCTCCATTTGGTGGAGGAGTTATTGGGTAACGGGGTGTTCTGACTGAAGCTCCCCATGCATTGGAAGCAGCATTCTGTTTTCCATGTTTCCCAGCTGTCACCCTTCAATGTGCAATTCCCATGGAACTGGAACTAATCATTGTCAAAAATGAGGAAGAGGCTGAGGTAGAGGCTATCCTGGAATCTTGGAAATCGTGACGTTCCATCCAATATCTCGTGGCCTGGAAAGGGTATCTGGCCTATGAGAACAGTTGGGTCAAGGCGCGCAATTGCGCAAATTGCATGGACCTGGTTGAAGCGTTCCGCTTATCCCACCCCAAGGCTCCCTACCCCCCCCCAAAACCCTGCGACAGTAATGGCGATCAAGTTACCCAAGGCGCACAAGAATGTGGCTCTCATACAGTTTCCCGGTGGTGGGGCCCTTCCCTTGGAAAAAGGAAAGGGTAATGTAAGTCCTGGGGAATGTCCTCTGGGTGTCTATTGGGCCATTTTCCCATTCCTGAGCAAGAAGGTACTGAAGAGGATGACCATACCCCTCGTTACTCAGAACGATCTCTCTCATGTGGTAGATGAGCGCTGGGTAACAGCCCTTCTGCTTCAGATCCCACTTCTGGTACCCACACTCTCCTCAGCAGAACTGCTACAAGGAATCAGTGAAATCTGCGCCAAGATCACTGAAATAAAATCAATTGCAACTAATTTGAGCGGCAATCAGCCCAACGCTCAGATTTCAAATGGTCAAAAAGGTATGAAGACTGATCTATTGGCTGGAATGCCTGACAGTTGCAATTCAGTTTACATATGATCGGAAAATCTCCCCCCTCACAAATCTATTGGGCATCACCCTAATGGGCAGGTAATAGCATTGGACATTATTGACAAGGTTTCGAAGCTTCCTGTTGGCAGATTGGGCGTTGCACCTGATGCAATGCCACTGACTGAACAAATGGCCCAGCAACTGAGCATGGGTGGGTTGGGCGTCCTGAACCCATTCCCAACCAAATGGGCCCACCCCTATGTGGGGTGGCCTTGGGGATTCCTGCCGCCAATGAGCCAAACGCCATTGTGCCAACCATCAGAAACATAGCTGAGCCTTGGTTCAGATGCTTGAGGTTGAACTGACAGCGACTCAGCCAACCACTGAATTTTTTGATGTCAGTTCCCAGGGAACTAACCCGCCCATTCCCAAATAATTCGCTGGTTAGGTCAAACTTGTGGGACCCAATCCCAGCTTGTTTTCCCTCCAAATTGATGACTATTTAATCAGTTGCATCACACTGAGAAAATTGTTGGTCAATTTCTCTTCCTTAAATTTTCCATTGAAAAAACCTTCCCCAAAATTTAGTTTTTATATGTTGAAAATCAAGCCGCCTTCGCCCCTCTCCTCAGTTCACACAAGAGGTACAGGGGCTACCCATCCATGATGGCGTGATCCCCATTCGACCCCAAGTCCTATCCAGGGTGGACTACCTGGACATGATGGACATCCCTTATTCCACTGAGACCAAAAAGACTATCTGGAAATACGCACACCATCCTCTGTTGCAGCCTCAAGTCCGTTCCCATGTGTGGCGCTGCCTGAGGCGGGTGTATCATACAGCTGAGCGCTCTAATGCTTTACACTCATCCTGTGTCGTGTGTGGCCAGTATGGAACGCTGTTTCACCGCCTGGAGAAGTGCCCCACCTCTAAAGTAATATGGCGCGAAGTCCAACGTCTGCTAGGCCAGGATCAAACACATCCCTTCAGTCTGTCAAGAGATATGTTTGCTTCATCAATGGCCTCCCCCTCCCACCCTCCCTTCATGCTCTGGTGGTTGCAATCGCCATGTGGACTATCCACACGATTGTCTTGGATGCCATCGCCAGATCCATCCCCACCCTCCCTGAAGCTGTCCACAAATTCCGGTCTCATTTGGTGGATCACTTTCAAGCGTGGATGTTTGGATATCTCCCACCACGTCGCCGGCAGCTGGTCTCCTCCTGGTTCCCAGTCTGGTTCATCAAATTGGACCCCTTCCTCCACACGTGCTCAATAGTGGCTACGCCCCCTACACACGTTCCCTCCCCTTCCCATAAGTGGCGTTCCCGCTGGCAACAAGAGATAGCATCGCTTCTCTGGGGTGCCTCACCTGGTACTGAGTTTTGTCTCGTCTGAGTCATATTCGGAAGTGTCCATCCCATGGTCGGCCTTCCCCGCAATAAATTTAAATTTAAAATTTAAAATCAAGCCGCCTTATCTGCTGATGCTCTTGTACCCCTTGGGGTTAACGGCTTGTGCATCTGGTACTTTATCTTGTGCCTATACAAAATTCTGGCTCACCAGTAGATATTGGTGGAACTCCTTTCCAGTTCCATACTCGTCATATCAGCAACAGTGCCTTGGGCATTCTGGTTTACCGTTCAGGTGCTCTGGCACCCTGGCTGGCAGGCCAGTCTAATTCTTACTTGCTGTTCGCCTGACAATAGGTCGAGAAAGAGTTCAAATGGTTTGTCACAGGGTCAATGTCAATATAATACATTTTAGGGGAAAATCTAATAACGGAGTTAGGATTGAGTTACGTTCACAAGTCAAAAACTGCTCATCATTTCAATTTACTATACAACAATACTGAAGTCATATCAAAGAGTTTCAATAAGATTTCCGCAAGCATGGTGATAGCAGTTCCAACCAGCAATTAATTCTACAGCAGGTAGCACCAGAAAAGAGTTACTCAGAGAGGATTACTACGCCCCTTCAGAAGGTGCCTGGTGTCTGATCTGTATTCATCAGAACCTTACCACCACTTGGCCACCATAAGTTAAGCAAGCAAAGGCTGAGGAGATTACTGGTAACATTGGTTTATTGATGCCTAAAAGCAATACCCTGTAATAATAGCTATCCTATCTTCCATATCAATAACTCACTTTTATTATTGGTAGGGCATCAATTCTTCTCAGTTATGGATTTCACAGTGGCTATTGGCAAAACAGTGCTTGCCTCTTGGATAGAGAGAAATGTGCAGTGATATTGTTAGGCTTTCCAGTGCCTATTACCCTCTTCCTTATATGTTGCTCCCATTTCCACTCTTCCTGGCTGGTTGTATGCTGAGAGGATTAGGCTCTTATGTAGAGAATTATCCTAGCTACACCGCCAAAATAACAGGTTATACTCTAAGTAAGTCTCCTACACCGCTACTCTTTTTTAAAAAATCCTCATATTAACAAAATCCTAATTTTACTATATTTTTTCTTCCTTTTTTATTATTTTTGTAGTAAAATTGTACATGTTTTGGTACAAAAATTAATTTTTCAATCCCATCAATTTCATATATCTCTTTTTTTACTTTACCAGTGTCCCCTTTTTAATTTTCTTGCTGCCAATTGAAACTGGGCTGCTGCAGTTGGAGTGCATCTCAATATAAGAATTTCTAAAAAATCTTTGGGTTAATTAGGGAGCAGCCAATCATGGTGTGCCCCTTCACCACTCCAAACACCAATTATTGTGACCATTTTGTAATTATGACCTTTCTTTCTGAACAAACTGCAAAGAACCTGCAACCTGGGAAGAAGATGCAGCATCCAAAACAGCATGGTAACCTCCCCAGATCCCATTTCCTTTGTAAGGTCAGTGTTACTACAAATGTGGTCGCTGTCCTAATTTGATTTTTCACATTCCCTTTTTTTTTCTAATATAAGCTTTCTTGTTCTGATCTTATCAAATTACTATTTTTGTAAAAGCATTTTTTGCCATCGTTGAAGTTTTGGCTACTTCATATGACTGGTTCATTGTTCTAGAATATGTATGGAGCTACAACTGTCTATTGTATGAGGACAATATACAAATGATGGTATTTTTAGGATATAAACTCTTAGATATAAGATTTGAGGCTGTGTTATCCTGTCATCTACTTTCACTGTGGCTTCCTGCCCTATGATCTTCCTGATCAAGTAAGTAAAATCTCAACGTAATATAACAAACAAGTATTAGTTGAATTAAGCCTTCATAATTAAACTACAAAAATTGCTTTTTTATTGTATCAAAATACAGGGGTTTAAATAGGGTTACTTCTATTGCTTCCTGCATCTTCATCCATGACTCCTCTTTTTGCACCACCACTTAGCCAGTGGCTCACAGGCAAGGTTTCTGAGGGTCTTCTCCATATGTGAGGCTTCCTGCTGTACACTTAGTTCCATCTCTTGGCTGATGTCTTTTTGACATAATTATTCCAAGACAAGATCTCATCTTATTCATCTTCAAAAGGCTAAACCATCGTTCCTCTGAATAATGATAGCACATTGACAAGACATATCATATCGCATTAGAAATTAATTTAGTTGTAGCCCAATCAACATTAAAGTCTAATTTTGACTTCCCAAAAGGTTTCTAATAATGGGTCATTAAGTCAAATATTATTAAGTGAAATTGTTAGGCCACAAATCCTAGTTATCCTTGTAGTTATAATATGTGTGGATTAACTGAATGATTAATCTATAACTTTATAAACATTATTACTTAGGCGTGATGCCTTGTTCTAAGTTCATTTTTAATAATAACATCATGATTAATACAGTCAACTACTTAACAACCATCATTGGCGTCACCTGCCAGAAACTCAACTGTTGATTTATCCTTGTCATTAGCTGCCAGTAAATTGAATATATAAAGGCTATCAAGATTTGTCCCCAATACTCTGGAAAAACTGATCAATTGAAATAGCTAATATTTGACTGAATTGAAAAGCTGAATTAAGCTTTAACACAAAAGTCGAAGTAGGTTGAGTTAAGAAAATTAATCAGCAAGGGTGCCCGCCATAAATTGAGTCATTGGAGTATTTTACTTAATAGAAATCTAAACTTCTGAATAAAATAATTTAATTGACTGTTTTATATTTATCAGAACTTAAAATCTAGACATGAAGCCTCACATTTAGTTTAATTTTAATAAATATTATTGCATAATCAATTCATAAAAATTTTAACAGCCAACATGGCCTTGTTAAGATGGTGGTTCTCTCGTCAGATAATAGTCTTTGTAGTCATCTTACTTCTTGTTTCTTGGTGCCTCAGGTATTCCACAGAGGTGTGCAGTGCACACCAATGCAAACTTGGGCACCTCAGCGCCTCACAGATATTCAGTGAAGATTTCCTGAACTAAATTGCATGCCGCAGGGTTATTAAATTCCTCTGTGACCTTTTAATGGACAATGGATGGTCTTTGGAAGACCTCAAATTGTCCTGCATAATAATCTAGTCAGATATTGTTTTTACTTTCTCCTGCCTTTCGATTAACAACTTGATCATATACAAGAATCTTGCTAAAAAATGAGAACAGCTATCTTTAATCTAAAACCCTACAAAATATATTTTTAAAGTATATGGGGTTTTTGAACCATATGTTAATCACAAGGGTTATCTACTTTGCTCAACAAGGTTGTATCTATCAGGGTGATTTCCCAACAAGTGGGCCTATACAGCATATAAATATCTTTAAGTTTGGTTATTTATTACAAAAAATTTATTCCTCATTGTTACAAGCTTTCCAAACCATTAGTTTAAATACTTCACAAGGTAGCCCATTTAATTGGGATAAATCTCAACAACAAGCCTTTCTTAAAAAACGCTCTCAGTATGACTCTTATCTTTTTACATTTAGAAATTTGATAACCTTTTGTTCTGTTTATGGATGCAATCAATGTAGTGGCTGGGTCTTTCTTAGCTCAACATGATCCAAAATAAAGCTACTATCTTAATTTTTATTTTAGTAAAATCCTGACCAATGCCAAAAGGAATTACAGAGTACAGAATGAGAGTGTTTAGAAGTACTTTTAGTTGTATATTATTTATGTCCCTTCTTGTACTAAAAAAATCACTCTTATTAGCTCACCACCTTTCCCTTAGGTGGCAGTAGATGAAGTAATTTGATGAAGGATTACCTTGGTGTGCCCTCTAATTATAAAATTTATAGCTTTATATTCTTAACCAAGCAGTAGTTATCTTTCAGAATTTTATATAATAGTCGCTATTACATTACAAACCTTAAAGACTCTATTGAAGAAAAAATATATGAGTTAATTGGAAGACTGGATAGATATATACTTAAAATGCATAAAATACAGGGCAAAATAAAGAGGTTTAAAAAATTTATATATAATAAGATATATTAAATAATAAATTGGAACGTCATGATTATAATATGCATGCCCTTCATCCCAGAAACAAAAATCATAAAGCTCACTCTGCCTTTAGCTATGGCACTTTTAAAAAGACATATCAATGGCTAAAGCACTTATTTTACTAGTAAATTATGATTGATTCTTATCAATATCTCCTTAAATCATGTATTGTGTATGTCAAACATGGTCCTTTCAGTCCAGTATTTCAACGTCAAGTTAAAATTTCTACTTCTACCTTTTTTAAATGTTAGTCGATACATGATTATACCATTATCAACTGATTTATACAATTACTAGTAGATCATTCTTTCTTGAAATCACTTTACAAAATTAGTAGAAGCCACTTCATTCAGTAACGCGACC
Source organism: Massospora cicadina (assembly GCA_022478985.1). Taxonomy (NCBI): domain Eukaryota; kingdom Fungi; phylum Entomophthoromycota; class Entomophthoromycetes; order Entomophthorales; family Entomophthoraceae; genus Massospora; species Massospora cicadina. Next base: position 59,861 of record JAKSZP010002927.1, read on the forward strand.
ACAATGTAAGGTCCATGGCTCCTTCTATCAAGACTGACAATGCTATGCATCTTTTCAGGACTAAAAGGGCTCAAACCCTAGAGCCTTGCCTCTTACTCAGATTGCTGACCTAGGGCATACTTAGACAAGAGTTGGGTAGCTGCTGCTCCTACCTACTTACTATGTTCCTCACCCCAAATTACTTCTAAGCCCAATCTTACCCTAGCTTTATAATCTGCTGCTAATATATGAAAAAATTATACAACGCTGTTGAGATTAAGGGTTTTTAGGAAGCTGAGCGCAACATTTATTTCCCCCCATACAGGTGGCCTAATCAGGAGCCACCTCGTATAAAGCTTATCACCTGGGGCAATCTGAGGCAGAATTAATTTATCTAAAAAGCCAAAATTGAGTCAAAAGTCAAATAGAAAGATTCAGAAATGGGATTTGATACCATCATTAAATCATACTATTTTAAATTAGATCCATATATATGAAACTTACCCAAACAGATTTATAATAACACAGGAGTCAAAGTCAAAATTGTCACTGTAGAAGTCAATCAAAAACAATGATTTAAGGCTGTTAGATTTTGGTGGTTGACTTAAATAATAAACCTTTTGAGCTAACCATCAATGCTGATAGATTATCCCATTGATGGATCCCGTAATCCTTCCCAATTTATCTGCTTAATCTTATATTTTAGTTTATCCTGAAACCATCTTGATTGGATTTCTGTTCTTCCTCAATTTAAAATACTAATATTAGTTATGATATAATAAAATTATGTCTGAGTTAGAGGACACTTGGGTGCAAAGTGGTCTCACAGCATTAACTTATTTGCACCTTCTAAATCAGTGCACTAACATTAACGCGCTGAGGCTGAACTTTGGCGTAAATTATATGAAATTAACAATTAATGCACTTAAACATGGATAGCCCAAATAGGTCATACCTAGTGCTATAGGAGGTCTGCTGATGTCCCAAAATGGGCTATGTCATATTCTATATTTTCTTATCTTTTTTATGATCTTTTTATAAATCAATCTATGAAGTCTCTCTAATTGGCTTGTTTTATGACAATTTTGCATTGATTAAATGTCATTATTGCACCCAAAATTCTCCTGATTACATATAAAATTACCTTCAATTGTGTAAGGAGAGTTTCTATAACTCTCCTGTTCCCAGCGTGGTAGTGCTTGGTGCACAAAGCAAACGCCAGAGAACCAGCCATTATTATGAAAGTTATTAGAGCCCAGCAGAGGGTGCTGGAGCAATAAAAACTTAGGCAGAGAAGTGCAGTTATTATAGTTAATAACACACCACAAGCGACGTGGTGCACAAAGAGGATGGGTTTAAGCGACCCAGGTTGGAGAGAACCTGGGCGAACCAACGGTGCACTAGGGGATAGCTTGATTGTTTTGAAAATGGCAAGGTTAACAGAGCGCGAGATCTCCTCAAAGAGGTTTGCGCACAGGATCATTCAAAATATCATAAAAAAACTTAAAATGGGAAAATGTTTATTGGGAAGTCTATCAACAAGGAACGTTGGTCATGGGAAACATAATTAAACTATGTTAAGGAATATGGGGTACACTGAAGTGGGCCCAAGCACTGACCCACCAATTGGCAGACACTTCCATCCAAATTGGTCAAATATGCTGAAACCAACTTCACTCTAATTAATTGAAATTAGATCCAACCTGAACGCATTGTTTCATAAATGGAATGGGTTTCAAAACCCTGTTCCTCGACTAACTGAATGGAACCATCAGCATTAATTTGGTAAACTGTCCATTTTAATGCCTGGACTGACGCAAGGGGCTGGCCATTTGGCACCTCACTAGTACCAACCTGGGCATATCTAGCCTGTATCCAGCGTTGGTCTAGTGTATGCCTGAGGTCAGGGAGGGCCTGCAGCTTTACCTTCTGGGCCTCCTGGCGCCCAGCCTTATCCTTGGGGTTGGTCCTCACTATTATGTCATTTGCCCATGGCAAATTGGGCTAGTACAGTTGTTATGTAGTCAATTCATGGGACACATAACTAGAGAAATTATTCATAGCTGTTGCCATGACCAGCATAGGATTGGCATGGTTTATATAAACTCATAGAATAGAATATTATGGCCAGAAATGCCTGAGAGTTATATAATACTGATGCCTCTGATTAATTAACATTAATAATCATCATTAATTATCTTATCATTGATCATTAGTAATTAACTAATTTCTTTTATAGGTTAAAGTTTGTTGTCTATTGTCCATCAAAAGTCTTAGTCTGTGATACACTTTCTGTATTAGATAAGTAGTGTACATGCCTATACTTTTAGAAAAGAAGTGCTCAGCTTATTTGTCTTCCAGAGAAGTATTACTGCTTGTTTAGGAGTGATTCATAATTTTGTTACAAAGACAGAAGAGGGTTTAAAATTTATAGCCAGTAGACTTAATACCGGTGATTGTACCAGAGTTACTTGGCCTTTTTTGGGAATTACCAGAGTATTTACTTCTCAGTTACAAGGAGGAGTTTTTTATAAAAAAGAGTCTATGTCCTTAATTTCCCTTGATAAGTAATTTAGATTGCACCGTCAGCTAAATTACTTAACGTTTTGGCGCTCACTATAGGGACATAAATACACTACAAGGCTGAATACACTACTTAACATTGAATTTAATTATCAAACCTCCAGAAAAAACTTTTTCTGCTCAAACTCACTTTATAGTGAATTTTAACAAAAGTTTAATTTACCACCGCCATCTGGCCACATCTGTTTCCCAATTGATGTCCTCAGATCTGCCGCCTGCTGCCCCAATGTGGGGCAGCAGTGGTACACCCCTAGAATTTTTCTGTCCTGCAGGAAATCACGTTTGGATGGGTTCAAATAGTCTGCCCCACTCTTCTGGGAGATTTATCCTCTACAGGACTTAGCGCTACACCTGGCACGCATCACCTGACCCACCCCCATCCTCTCGCCCTTCCTCGCTCCAACATTCAATTTTGTCTATATGTCAACTATGATTGTTTGTTCCCATATGCTGACAAAGCAATAGTAAAATTGGCCACTGCTGCCTTTACACTGGCTGACTTTATTAATTTTCGCCCTTTTAAGGGCTATTTTGATATTGTTTTTCAAATGGGGAGGATATTGCCACATCAGAAATTACTCCTTTACTTTATAAAAACACCCCCATTCCTACCACCCATGCGCGTCTCCCTTCTGATACCACCCTGGTGGTGTCATTTGCAAATCTCCCTTACCGTCTCCCATCCCAAACTTGTATGATTCTTTGGTGTTAGGACTTTTAGCCTATGGCACTCAGCCCAACCTCATTCTTCACAGTTCCATCTAGGGCTGAGCGCCTTGCAGCCCCTTGCACCACTGCCACTATCATCCCACACCATCCCACCATCACCCAACATATCCCCCCACATGTTTGAATTGCTACAGCACCAGAGAATTTTTTGGGCACAGGTTGACAATGGTCATCAAATTTTTCCATTCTGTTTTGGGTTAGATCACTCTAAGAAGTCCTGCCCTCATGCCAGTCCTTCAGCCGTTTTTGACTCCTTTTCAGCAGCATCTGAATGGGGTGTTTTGTTGCCACCCCCCAAACGCCCTTGCTTTCAGGGCCAGAGCTGGAATTCTTCTCCCTCCAATTCATCTAGCCACACTCACCCACCTGCATTCCAACCCACCAATTGGAATCAGGATTGTACCACTGTTCTCCACCAAACAGCTTCACATTCACCAACTACCACCCACCCTTATTCAGACGCGCCTGATCATATTAACCAAACCCTTGGGCCCTATTAAATGAGGTTGACAAATCAGGTGAAATTGTCATGAATGAGGATGATGAATCAGGTGAAAGCTCCACAGATGGTTATAAATTGTCTGATTTCTAAATTCTGATTTTGACAATTTTCTCCCTCCCAAACGTTATGCCCCTAAACCCAATGCCATCCCCTTCCAAAGTGACCACTAGCTTGCCTTAGCAGCGGTGGACTCGCCCCATAATCCCCTCCTCAACAAAGCAGCAGCAAAATCTATTTATGAACTCTCATTTGGGTTATATCTGCCTAACTTCCCCCAGATTTTCATAAAGAAGCACGAGAAGAAATTACCAAGTTGGACTACACCGCCGCCAACGCTGCCTCATATGTTTCCAGCCTTATATCATTTAACCCAAAAACTAAAATCACCCAGAAAAAGTCTTGCAATTTCATGCTACTCCCAGATGCCCACCTCCAAGCTGAACATCATCTTGCAGAATATGAAGAAGCTATCATCTAGGATGATATTGTGGATTGTATCCTTTTGATAACATTCTCAACCTGCACCATGCTGATGCCCCAACCCCCTTGCTCTCAGCTTATATTCGCTTCATCAATAATGTCACTGCTGTCATAATACAGCAAGTTATTTTTATATTGACATGCCTTTTTAAGTGCTGAATCATCCAAATAACAAGCCCAAATGCCAGTGGCACTGCTGCTTGCGAGACTGTTATAAGTCCAGGAAAGAATTTTGCCACTGAGAGCCCATGAGCCATAGTTGAGTATAAGAACCTAGCAATGAACCAGGTAAACATGGCCCTGGGGCCCATGGGTTGTTGATATAGTTGAGTCGGGGAGGGTGGTTTGGATTTGAACATAATAAGAACTGGAATTGAGAAATGACATTTTTTATTGAAAAATTAAGGATTGAAAATTAATCATTAATTTCCTCAATGTTCCACAACTGATTAATAGATAATTGGATTTAGGGAATAGCTTATAAAAGCTTGGATTTGGAGCTTTAATTTGACCTAAAATGGTGAACTTTAAGCAAGAGGGTAAATAAGATCAAACCTGATTGGAATCAACATTGAAAGAGTTGCTGGTGGGTTGAGTCGCTGCCTAATTGCCATTGGATGCCCAGATTGCAGCTTTTCCATTTTTATGATGGTTAGCATGACAGCATCCTGCCCAGCGGGTAATGAGTATCTCCCAGGGTTACCCCATATAGGGGTGGTCCCAAGAGGTTGGGAACAGGTTTGGGATACCCAACCTGCCTGCACTCAGTTGCTTGGGCATCCATTCATCCAAGTGGTATTCTTTAAGCGATAATCCTAATATGAGAAGGGAGGGTTCTGAGTTGACAACAACTTCCAATGATGAACCAATGCCATTGGTGAAATTCGCCACAGATTTGACATTGAGAAATCTTGACTTAATAGTTACAAGCCCATCAGGCATTTTTCTGAAGTTTTGAAGGCAGATTTAAATTGGCTACATCATTCTCAGTGGCTTGATGCCACTGCAAGTGTGAATGAGTATATATCCCCTGATACTTCATCACTTAAATGTGCACGCCCATTGGGCCTCATTTGCCGTGGGTGTAGGTTTTCTGGATATTTCAGAACAAATATATTCAATTAGCCGTACTAATTTGGCAAAAGAAATTGTGGGAATCGGTGGGGGAAACTTCAGAGGATGGCTTTCATCAAAAGCTCATCTACCACATGGGCGAGATCATCCTGCATGACAAGGGGGACAGATGCCCTCTTAGGACCCTTCTTAGTGGAGAATGGGAATACTGCCCAATCTAGGAAAAGGGGATGCTCCCCCGGACTTACATTACCCTTCCCCTTTGCCAAAGGGGGCACAACCACTGGGGAATTTCCTGAGACCACATTCTTGAGGGCTTTAGGCACTTTGATCGCCATCAAAGAAGCAATCTTTGGGTGAGGACGAGGAGCTTTCAGATGGGAGACATGGAAAGCCTTAACCATCTCAGAGCAGTTTGTGCAATCGTGAGCTCTGACACAACTGTTCTCATACGCTGGATAGCCTTTCCAAGTGACAAGATATTGAACAAATCAATGAGATTTGTGGGAAGACAATATGCCTTCACTTCAGCCTCATCCACATCCTTGATAACATTAGGCTCTGGATCTAAGAAAATTGCCCCCTTGAATGGGGATAACTGAGATACATGAAAGACTGGGTGTTGCTTCCAGTGAGGCGACAATTTTAACCAGAAAGCACCATTACCCAAATCTTCCTCCACCAAGTGGGGACCCAAGCATTTGCTTGTAAACTTATGTGAGGGCACCTGCATCCGCAAATGTTGCATATCAATCATGGCATATGAACTGACCTTGATGTCGTGAGCTGGGAGCCACTTCCAATCTGTGAACCATTTATAATCGCTTATGGCCTTAGTGAGATGATCCCAAATTAAGGACTGCGTTGTCCAGATATGTTGGGCATGGTTGGCAGTGGCTGGTACCTCTGTGTGAAGGCATGGGCCAACTGAGAATGAGGGGCTGTACCCCAAGGTCGCTTCATATGGAGAGAATTCAGTGAAGGCATGCGTTCCATTATTAACACAAACTGAGTGGGGTAGATCATCAGCTCAGGTATCCTGAGCAGCAGCCACGTAGCAGCGTAGGTACTGCTCATGGATCTGATTTACCCATTCATTTTGTCCATCAGACTGGGGGTGGTACATGGTGGAGCGGCAGGGTGTAATTTTTAAGATTGCCAAGAGCTCATTCCAGAATTGTGCTGTAAACTGGGGCCCGCAGTAACTAACAATCTCTTTTGGGAGGCCAAATATTGAGAGCACATGGCGCATGAAAAGTTGAGCAGTATCCTCAGAAGTGATATCAGTGGAACAAGGGATAAATAGGGAAAATTTTGTGAAGCGGTTGACCACCACCATCACTGCGGTAAACCCATTGGAACTGGGAAGTTCAACTATAAAATCACAGACATCAATGTCCATGGACCCTCTGCTTGTTGTAAGGGATGAAGAAGGCCAATCTTGCCCAACCAATCCAACTTGGCATGAGCACAAGTTACATGATTTGAAATCCTTTCCAGAACATCTTTTGAAAAGCCTGCACAATTATAGGTACAATTGATCAAGTTGAGGCACTTCTTATTCTCAGGATGTCCAACAGTGGGAGGTGCATGGTGAGCCTGAATCACTTCAGCTTGAAGAAGAGGAGGAACCCAAACCCTTGACCAAAATTGAATGAGACCCTCACCCAGGGAATACAAGGAATGTTTTGACGCAGGGAGGTACAACCGCTCCAAAAGGTCCACCCATTTGGAACAGGCCGTTTTTGCTGCCAAAACTTGGAAGATAAGGGGTGTATTTGGAGCTAAGTCCAATGTTGAAACCATGGGAGTGATGATGGATAAGATGTGGATGGGAGGGATAATGGTAACCAGATCCGCCTCATCTGAATCTACAGGGCAACGTGCAGGAATTATGACTTAAGAAGTCAGGAAGAACATTCAACGCTCTTTTTACAAAATCATGTTTGAAGTTAAATCTGCACAAATCACAGTAGGTTTGAGCTTGCTGGTGTGCCGACTTCTGTGGTTTGAAGAAGTATATGAGGGCTTGATGATCCTTTTGCACTGTTAACTTATGTTGAGCGCCCTGAAAAAGATACCGCCAGTGAGTCAGGGCCCACGCTTCAGCTGCCAGCTCATTATTGTAGATGGCCAGAACTGTTCCATAGGAGAGAACTTGTGAGAAAGTAGGTGACAGGGTGCTCTAACCCCTCATGCTCCTGAAGCAATACAGCCCCTCACTGCAACAGATGACGCATCACATGCTATGACATAGGGCTTGGAGTCGTCTGCATGTTTTAGGATGAGGGGAGACAAAAAAACCTCTTTGATCAACTTGAATGCCTTCTGGCACTCAGGCGTCCAACGAAAGGGGACATTTTTACCCGTGAGTGAACGAAGTGGGACGACTAATTGGAATAAAGCAGGGTAGAACTCCTTTAAGAAAATTATAATGCACAGAAAGCTTCTCAATTGCTTTTAGGTCGTTGTAGTTGGCCACTCACGGATGGTGTCCAACTTGTTGGGGGAATGGCGTACCCATCCTTTAATATGAGATTGCCTAAAAAATGTGACCTCCTACTAATAAACCTGCATTTTGAAGGCTTAACAAACAGGCTCGCTTTATGTAAGGCCGCCACAACTGATTCCAAGTCTTTTACATGTTGTTCAGGAGTCAGGGAGTGTACCAAGATATCATCAATATAAGTGACCACGCAGGTGAACCGGAGATCACTTAGTACACTATCAATCATCTTTTGGAACATGGAAGGTGCATTTTTTAGCCCAAAAGGCATTACTCAAAATTGGAAAATGACCCATTTTATTCAGATTGCAATAAGCCATTCCTGACCTTCCATCAACCAAATCTGGTTGAAGGCATTGATGAGGTCAAGTTTCAAGAACACCCATGATTTGTCAATTTCTTGCCTGATCATCTGTTCCAAAGGCAGAGGGTAGGGATCGTGGACTGTGATCTTATTGAGGTGACCATAATCCGCGCAGGGACAAAGGGAACCATTGACCTTCTTGGAAAAAATGATGGGGGAGGTAACTGGGGAAGTTTCTTTGAAAAGCCAACCTTTCTGAAGCATGTTGTCCAACCATGCGTTGATGACAACCTCCTCTTACGCTGTATATGGGTACACTGGGAAGTTTATGTTAACTACCTGTACCTTTGTACAAACACCCAAGTCAAATGACATATGAGGGGGAAGGTTATCAGCATTGGTAGAGTCAAAAATGCCCGGATATCCCATCAACTCAACGGGAAAATCAGGCGGAAGACCAATGGGGGAACCAAGGGATGTAATTGAACTATGGCCACAAGCTTTAGTGAGGGTATCCAACAATGTAAACTCGCCCTCCATCTGGCCATTAGAGAATGACAACATATTAGACTTGAGGTGAATTCTAACATGCTGCCAACACTACCAAACCACTACCAAAATTAATGGAAACACCATATTTAGCATTGTGGAGAATTGATTGCAAAGGCTAAACTGGTTAACCAAGAAGGATAACAGATGGCATGCTTTGTAAGAGGGCTGGGAGGCTGACGAAGCAACAATCACTGTAGGACCCAAGTCCAGGTCAAGGCCCATCTGGTGAGCCAACTCTACGTTAATAAAATTACCTGCTGCACCAGTGTCAACCAAGGCCTCAAAAGACACCTGGTGTGAATTAATACTAATTTTCATTATTAATATAAAGTATGCGGAGTTCTCTTTATTAGCAGCTATAGTTGAGCCCACAGATAAGGGAGAGATTGCCTTGGGAGCGGGTGAAAACATAAGGTTTGCTACAGGGGAAGATACTTTATAAGTCAGAATTTCAGAATATACTGACACAGGCTTGGGGGCCGTGATGACTTTTGGAATCAATTCAGATACTGATGAAGAGCGGGTATTTGACACCAAGGCAGCCTCGGCGACTCCTAGCATGAAAACCCCATTTCTGGAGGGCAGGCTGAGCGAATATGGGATAAACTGGGTTATTGTGTCCAAAGTAGAGCTTCATCAAAACCTTACTCATTTGAAGAAAATGGCCACTGCTGCGCCCATCTCAACAAGAAGGGCGGAAATGGTAAAAAAATAATGGACAGTTGATTATGTCATGAAGACAGCAAGTTGTTTTTAGACCAGCCTTCCAGTATAAGTGCTGAAGCACCCAAATGACAAACCCAAATGCCAGTGGCACTGCTGCTTGCGAGACTATTATAAGTCCAGGAAAGAATTTTGCCACTGAGAGCCCATGAGCCATAGTTGAGTATAAGAACCTAGCAATGAACCAGGTAAACATGGCCCTGGGGCCCTTGGGTTTTTGATATAATTGAGTGGGGAAGGGTGGTTTGGATTTGAACATAATAAGAACTGGAATTGAGAAATGATATCTTTTATTGAAAAATTAAGGATTGAAAATTAATCATTAATTTCCTCAATGTTCCACAACTTATTAAATAGATAATTAGATTTAGGGAATAGCTTATAAAAGCTTGGGTTTGGAGCTCCAATATGACCTAAAATGGTGAACTTCAAGCAAGAGGGTAAATAAGATCAAACCTGATTGGAATCAACATTGAAAGAGTTGCTGGTGGGTTGAGTCGCTGCCTAATTGCCATTGGATGCCCAGATTGCAGCTTTTCCATTTTTATGATGGTTAGCATGACAGCATCCTGCCCAGCGGGTAATGAGTATCTCCCAGGGTTACCCCATATAGGGGTGGTCCCAAGAGGTTGGGAACAGGTTTGGGATACCCAACCTGCCTGCACTCAGTTGCTTGGGCATCCATTCATCCAAGTGGTATTCTTTAAGCGATAATCCTAATATGAGAAGGGAGGGTTCTGAGTTGACAACAACTTCCAATGATGAACCAATGCCATTGGTGAAATTCGCCACAGATTTGACATTGAGAAATCTTGACTTAATAGTTACAAGCCCATCAGGCATTTTTCTGAAGTTTTGAAGGCAGATTTAAATTGGCTACATCATTCTCAGTGGCTTGATGCCACTGCAAGTGTGAATGAGTATATATCCCCTGATACTCCATCACTTGAATGTGCACACCCATTGGGCCTCATTTGCCGTGGGTGTAGGTTTTCTGGATATTTCAGAACAAATATATTCAATTAGCCGTACTAATTTGGCAGAAGAAATTGTGGGAATCGGTGGGGAAAACTTCAGAGGATGGCTTTCATCAAAAGCTCATCTACCACATGGGCGAGATCATCCTGCATGACAAGGGGGACAGCTGCCCTCTTAGGACCCTTCTTAGTGGGGAATGGGAATACTGCTTGATTTTGGCAGAGGGGATGCTCCCCCAGACTTACAACTGCTGTTGTTGCTGTTCCTGACAATGAGCCGCTTTACCCTCCCTCCTCCTCTGCCATGGTGGGTTAGCAGTTCTCCACTCCTCGCCTGGTTGGAGGTTTTATTTTGTTTTGTTTTGTCGCCCATTTGTTTTGGGCTTTATTGCTTTGTATCATTGATGTTCATCCACTGGTCATTGTTCCACAAATAAATTTTTGAATTTTAAATTATTAAACCTCTTAATTTTCCTAAAGATATGGCAACAACATGATGGAGACTTACAGTGTATGTTACACCTTTACATTCAATTAATTCAACAATGAAGAGGGAATGGATTTAATTAACTTTCTCAAAATGGGCAGAAAAACTGTTTGATATGGATTCTGTTGTCCAAATTAATTCTAACGAATTTTTTCCTTCCACACAAAATGATTCCCTCTTAAGTGGAAGTACAGACTTCTGTAAGATGAAAGCACATGATCAATATGAAACTGATAAACCAAAAAACCTCATAAAATGGTGGAAAATCCTCTGATAAAAAACCTTACCTCAAATTACGGCAATTTTACCTATGTCAGATTAAAGCACACACAAGGATCCATTTTGCTTAATTGTCCTCCATGCCACTCTAATGAGAGAATAGGTTACTCTTTACCCACTGTAAAATTGGGCTAAGATGAATCAACTAAGTTGCTAAAAGTTGGTAAAGAAGTTCTTAAGTCATAATCAGCCAAGCCTGGGACTATCTTGAATATGCTACAGTCCTATTTCTGAATATCATATACAACCCATATGTGGCATATCAGGACACTGCAGATGGCTTTTAACCAGCTTTTTCTAGATCTAAGAGCCAATCCTATTTCTTTTGGAGGTCATGGCTAAATCTAATTGGATTATAGCCTGGCAAGGAAGGCCGTTCTTCCAGTTTCTATATAAAATTGCACCTGTAATTGGGGTATGACTATTAATTGGAAACAGGTACATCCACTCTAATAGTTCGCAAATTCTATCATAGGTTGATCTGTGTGGGATAGTTAAGAAAAATATAAAAACAGGTAAAAGTATAAAAAATATATACCAATATAAAACAATAAAATTATAATACCTATAGTAACATAAAACATAGCTTTATTTAAAAAAATGAAAAAGGAACAATTACACATCTGATGCATTATAATCTTTGGCAATGAGCCCAAACCTGGTACAAATATTCTCTTCAAGTTATAAAATGACATGAACACAGAAAATGGAATCCTGTTTAAAGTTATTGATGGGAAAAATATATATTCTCCCATCTTCAGCCTGAACATATATAATTTTGGCTGTCCATAAGACCACCAGGCTTGGAGGATTCAAGAAGACCAAGGGACAACTCTAGTAGAATTACTATTGGGAGTTGATGCATTTTGATATCCACAAAACCTTGAGTTGTTGTGAAGAGTGTCACGTTATGAAGCCCTTCTGAAAAACTACTTTTTACCAGCTTATTCATCTGAAATTCGCTTGGCACACCATTTCCTTAGAAATAGAAAGACCTTTCCCAATTAGCAGTGAAAAAGCTAAATAATACTGTGGCGATTGAATAACTTAACTAAATTGATACAAAGCCAGAGCTATTTAAGACATATGGGCTTCAACCACCACCAAATTTATCTTGGAGCAGGTCATTCATTGGCACAGATGTCCACAATCTAACTTTGATGGATAATGGCACAAACTTCATTGTGCATGTCCTCCAGAAACTTAACAAGCTAATGGGTATACAGGATGTTCTTTCAACTCCATACCACCCAGAAACTAACAGTGCAGTTGAAAGAGTTAACATAACGCTTATAAACATTCTTAGGAAGTTACCTTCATAATAGCCCTCATAATGGAGTACAAACTCTAAGTTTGTCTATATTTACTTACAATATCTTGTACCACTTGGCCACAAAAATGTCTCCATTTCAACTGCTTCATGGGAAGCATCAAACCTTGCCGCTGTTGCTATACTCTGTGCTTCAAGACCCTCAAGATCTGACACATCCACAGTATGTTGAGCAGCTTGTGAAACTTTAATTAAATTGCAATCCCAAAACTTTGATATAATTTTAAACTCCAAAAGGCCAACATGAAAAAGCTAGAAAAATTGGTATGATCTACCCATTTTTGTTACAGGTGATTATGGATTATTTTGTAATATTCATGGTTCAAGACAAACTCAGAAGTTAAATCAAATTTGGGTTGGCCCATTTGATGTATTTGAGAAAGCTTCAATCTTCACCTACAAGATTAAGAAGAAGAATTCAGGAAACTTATATATTTATTTTTGCCAAATTAAGAAACCTTAAGATAGCTGATTAGTATTTAAAATAAGAAAGTGATTTAATATATATAATCATGAAAAATATATAAAAAATAATAAGATATAGAAGATGAATATATTTAAAATTTTAAAAAAAATTACTCACTTTTGAGGAGTATAGTATAATCAGAATCTGATTCTTCAACTGTTTGAGTTACTTCTACCCATTCTAAGTGCTGGGAAACAAGAAATAAAGCCATCCTAATATAAAGATGGATGCGTCATGTGCTGGTAGCAGCAGATTCTCAGTGAACATTATGGAGGGGAAAAACAAACCTCTGACTGTGATCTGTTCTAAGCCGCATTTGATCAGAAAGACAATGTCTAATTTAAGACAATCTATGAATAATTCAGTTTGGTACTAATAACCTTCTGAGGTCAATAGAAAGACACAATAAACTTTTTAACTGCACCACTCAGTTAGGGTGGCACATGCAGTAAATGGCCTGAGGTCATTTTCTTGTGATAAATATGCATGATGTGGCTGAGCAAGGCCATCTTAGGAAGGTAGTCAATGGCGCTATTTTTGTGTAGGTCCTGGAAAGCTGACCTAACAGCCAAAAAAAACATTTGAACATCATGGGTGTTTAACCCCAGCAAAGAAGTATATTCTGGACAAATTTTTAGTGTAAACAACCATAAATTGAGTACCTCCTCAGCGAAAGTTTTCACTTAAAGTATCTCTTGTGGCTTAATAGAACTATCTTTAACCAGAATTTGTTGAACAGGGACAAAAGGTTGCTCAAATTTGGCCCTAGTTTACTCTAGGACTGTCCATGGCGATGAGGCATTAGCTGAACATAGAACTGCCAAATATGTTTGGGGCATTAGGAAAAAAATGAGGACAAAAAAAACTTTTCCAAGAATTCTCCATTCCAAAAAAGAGCCCCTAAAGAAAAGTTTTAATCCTCAGGATTTGAAGATATGGCCAAATTGTTAAATTTCCACTAATATAGTTGCCTGAAAAGGAGACCATACCCTGTTGTATTGGCCAGAGAAAGAGATTCTTCATGTTCAGATAATTTCTCCTCAGCAATCATATCTGGCCAAGTAGAGGTGACAACTGAAAACATTGGAACCAGTTGACTCAACTCTGGTTCCTGCATGGAGCATGTATTAGTTGGAGTCTCATAGAATTAGACAAACGGGAAAACTGGTTGAATTCTTTAATTTAAGATTTACCATGTAAAAGCAATAAGCTGAGGATGAACTACTGATGGACATTAAGAGAAAATTGGGAAACTCAGGGCTTATATTCCAGTCAAGTGGAGGAAATGTTTATTTTGTTGGTTGACTCAAAAAGTAGACCCTTTGAGCTTATCATCAATGCTGATAAATTACTCCCAATGATGGATCCCTTAATCCTTCCCAATTTATACGCATAATCTGACATTTTATGTTCATCTTAAAACCGCCTTAAGTTAATTTTCCTTCTTCCTAATTATCAATGCTACTATTAGCTATTATGTAATGATTTATGCCTAATTAAGAAGCCACTTGGGTGCAAAGTAGTCTCACAACATTAACTTATTTGCACCTTCAAGAAAGGCACTAACTCTAATGCTCTGAGGCGGAACTTTGGGATAATTATATGAATTGACTATTAATGCACATAAACATGGAAATCCTTAATAGGGCATCCTAGTGCTATGAAAGGCCTACCAACGTTCTGAAGTGAAGTATGTCATACGTTATAATTATTTAACTTTTTCAAGATCTTTTTATAATTTAAAATATAACGTATCTCTAATTGGGCTGGTTTTGAGATAAGTCTACATTGATTAAATGTTATTTTTTTAGTACTAGATGGTTGATTAAATGTTATTATTGCACCCAAATCCTCCTGATTATATGAGTAGAAATTGCATTTAATCAGGCTGACACAGTTGTTATCTAGTCATTCATGGTCTAAAATGACTTAGAGAAATTATTTATAGCTGTTGCCTTGACCAGAAGAGAATTAGCATCGTTTAAATGAACTCATTTATTAGAAGATATGGCCAGGAGATGCCTGAGAGATATATAATACTGATGCCTGGCTGACTAATTAACATCATCAATCATCATCGTTAATCATTTACCAATGATCATTATATTAATCATCTATTTTCTTCAATTGATTATTGTTTTTGTCTATTGTCCATATATTGTCTCTATCTGTTATCTACTGTCTGTATCATATATGTAGTGTAAATGCCTATACTTTCTGAAGAGAAGTGCTCAGCTTATTTGCCTGCCAGAGAAGTAGTCCTGGTTGTTTAGGAGTATTTCCTAATTTTGTTACAAAATCTGATAGTCTCATATTTTTATACCCATTAGACTTAATTTGGTGAGTGTACCAGAGTCACTTGGCCTTTTTGAAAATTATTGAAGTATCTACTTCCCAATTACAATCAGTTTTTTAAGTGAGTCTATGTACTTAGTTTCCCTTGTTAAGTAATTTTCTTGCACCATTAGCTAAAACTTAACACAAGCATAGTAAATCAAAGATTGGTGTTTGAAACCAGAAGTCATGGTATTTGAGAATAGTATTCATTTTTATACTATTAAACATAGGCTTAGCCACATTCTCCTTCCTGCTACAACATAAAACCCAGCACCCTGGTAATGTTTAGATGCTAGTTTATTTTACCCTATCTAAATTAAAAAACTTAATTAAATCTTACATCTTCAATTTAATTTCAGTAAACAAAATCAGGTTTTTTAGTTTGTTAAAACCTAAGACCATAAAAAGGTTTTGCCTATACTTTCTCAATTGAAGAAAGGTCTATGGTTCAAATTTATGTTAAACTGGATAAATATTGTAGTTTCAACAATTTTAGAGACATATCACCCCACTATATGATGTTTGGAAACCCAAACTCCCTCCCCCATTTCTTTTTTAGTACTTGATGGTCCCAACCCGACTCCCTCCCCCATTTCAATGATTCCACACCAAAGGGTACTTTGCCGCCTTATAGTCTTTGGCTAATATTTTGCTCAAGAACTTGCACTTAAATCTCAGTTTTATCATTGCACGTAGTAACCTTAACACAAAGCTACTGCCACTTTTTACTAAAGCAGGCCTTCAACCATCATGGTAGCTTAACTAGTTCTACTGTCAGATAATGGTAAGACTTTTTATCTCAAATGGTAACTGAGCTCAACTCTTTATTTATGACCTACCAAGTAAAATTTCCTTTACTATCCATATACTGATGTATAGGTAGAGAGGGTAAACTTACGTTTATTCTGATTATTAAAAATTGACCAACTCTGAACCCTCAAGATGGAATGACTAGATCCCAGTGCTCTAATGGCATATAAGGTTAGACATCACTGGATCATTAAGATGTCCCATCTAAAGCTTTTTATGATCATGATCCCAAATTGCTATCCAGCATTCTATACTAAATAATCATCCCCTAGTACTGTCAACTTAGCTATGGAAAGGCTGGTAAATGAATTCTATAGCTTACATGCCCTTCTTAAATAATCCCCTGATGAAACCAGTAATAAACTGAGAAGTCAAGTTTTTGAAAGCTTATTTTTCACAAAAACCAATTAGGAGAATTTGTTTTCTTTTATTTTTATTGGCCTGAAGGAGAGTTTCATAAGCTTGACGTCCTCTGTACTATTCCCTATCAATTAATCAATTAACATGGAACATAATACTCTTAAATCTCAGTTATAAAGAGTCATTGTTAACTGGGTCCATGGAAGTGTCGTTGTTGAATGACATGATAGTGGGCACCAACCCCAAGGATAAGGCTGAGCGGCAGGAGTCCCAGAAGGTGAAGCTTCAAGCCCTCACTGACATTAAGCACACATTAGACCAACGCTGGGTTTAAGCCAAATATGCTTATGTTGGTGCTAGTGTGGTTCATAACGCCCAGCCCCTTTTGTCAGCCCAGGCGTTAAAACGGATGATTTATTCTATTAATAATGACGGTTTGATTCAATTTATTGAGGAAATGGGTTTTTAAACCCATTCCATTTATGAAACTATGCGTTCAGGTTAGATGAAATTTAATTGATTACTTGAGTGAAGTCCATTTTAGTGTATTCTACCAATTCAAATGGGAGTGTTTGTCTATTGGTGAATTGGTGCTTGGGACCACTTTGGCAGACCCCAAATTACCCCAAAGAAGTTTAAATTTGATTTCCTTGACCAACATTATTTGTTGGTCGACCTTACAAATAAACTTTCCCCATTTTCCCATTTTTGATTATGTTATTTTAGACAATCCTGTGCGTTGACCCCTTCAAGGAGGTCTTGCACTATGTTAAACATTCCATATTAAATATGATAAGTTTATCCTCTTGTGCACTGCTGGGTCGCTCAGGTTCCCTCCAACCTGGGACGCTTACCCCTTCTTCCCATGTGCACTGTGTCACTTTTAGTTGGGTAATTTATATTATGATCACACTTCTCTACTTAAGGTATTATTGCTCCAGCACCCTCTTCTGGGCTTTAGTGCTTTTTGTACTAATGGCTAGTTCATTGGCGTTGGCCCTGAGTACCAATCACTACTACGCTGGGAACAGAAAAGCTATAGACTCTCATTACAGGAAGGTTCCTTTATAAGATAAGTGCCTCTATGGCAAGAACTTGAAAGGCATTGTTTGGAGATCTGATGATAAAACTATTTGTATAAAATTAACTTTGGGGAAGAGTGAGCCTTTAACAGTCATCAAACCTACTTATATATTGTTTTACTAAACCCAGATTATTGAAGTGATAGTTTCACATATAAATTTAAATGGACTTCCATTGTACATAAATGGTTTGGTCACATTTAAACTAAAAAACCCTAAAGAATCTTTAAGACTTTGTATACAAACGGCAATATACTTGTAGTTGGAGGATATTAATACATGACTTGATACCCCCTTAATTTTAATTTAGATATTTGTTCATATCAATTTGGCACAAGTTTATATGCCAGTGACATATCAATCCATATTGGTTACATTTTTGCTATAAGATTGCTGATGGAATTAGTATAAATAGTTCTTGAAGCCTTTTTAGGAATAGCCCTATTATAATCAGACCTGTAAAATCTGGTACTTTTTTATGCATTCTATTAGATGCATATATATATACTTAATCAAAGTGGGCTGACCTAGGTAAATACCGCACTACTAATGAAAAAATAAGAAAAAACAAAAAAAATTAATGTTAAAGGAAAATAGATCATACTAAACCTCCATGAATGACATCCTGATAGGCCAGGAACTCCAAGGACCGCCTTGCTATTTGCTATTTAATGGCTATATATGGTGGAATTAAAACTTTTTTAACCTTTTGATTTTCTAGATTAAAAGGGTTTGTAATTTATTATCTGATGTAAAGTTTTTCATCTGGGTTCACCTTTTAATTATTCTAAAACAAGGAGATTTAGAATCAAAAAAAAGTAGAATTTCATAAGCCCTAATTTTTGTAAAAAAGCGGGTTCATATGGCTAAACTTCTCAAAATAGACTTCTATTCCCTAAAATTTTAATTAATATAAAGTTTATATAACATTATGCAGCCCTTAAGGGACTAATTTCCACATAATATCCTTTTCTTATTTATTTAAAACATGTTTGAGCTCATTTTGATTTCTTATGAACTTTTGGACTGCCATAATAGAAGCCCTGTTTAAAGTTGAAAGGTCATACACTCTTTAGCTGTCACCTACTGGAATCTTAAAGCTAAGTTAACAGTTCATTACAAATTATCTAAAGGATGGACTCTGAATGATGTGATTAATTATGCTCCTTAAGTGCCTTAAATCTCAGAGGCTATATAGGACTTGTCACATCTGACTTTCATAATTGCACTTATTCTGCTAAAAAAAGAGTTCAATCCTTAGAATCTCACTTGAATTTTTGGATAGAGTCTTGGCTTTTGTACTGAAACCCAATATATAGATATAATAGAACTGATCTTAATTAGAGGTTCAGAGGTCCAAAGATACTCCCTATTGTTGGAACTTACCCAGCTGAAAGTGGTTAAGAGGTTCCTCTGGGCTTAATATACCAATTGTTGGATTTTGCACCAAAAACAAATTTTCAGATTTTAAAAAAATGAACAAAAGTAATTACTACTTTAAGGAATTTTGTTTTATAATGAGATACCTAGTACTATCTATGGTACTAGGGAATTATCAAAGATGAAGGCTAATTAAATCAAGGTTGATAAATCATAGATAAGATGGATCATGGTAATCAGTAATAATCCAAGTCATGCGGTAATCTTACTTTACCCATCAGTGGATCACTAGGAGATAAATTAATATTTGTTAACTAATTTGTTTCAGTATAATAAATTGGAATTGATTGTTGCTTTATATAATAAATTTTAGACCTAATATAATATAGGTTCAATGACATACTATATAGATTAGTATTAAAAAGAATGCATATTAACTATAACTAAATTGATTAACATCAAATTGAGTCTTCATCCTTGATAGAGGAAATCCCAACATCATCTGTACCTTGTCCTTTTAAAACTGGACCTTCAATCATATCTAAATTTAATTATCAAGTTATAAAAGACCTTTCATCTTAAATAAACAAGGCAATTATCTATTAATACAGTGTGATAATTAGTAAAGATGGTAGATTTTGACTTAATTCATTATTAATTTCTTCAAAAACATAAGTTTTTTGTGTGCTTTGTTCTAACGCCAGCCTCAAGTATAAAATTTAGTTGTTGGCTTTACAGTTATCTTGACTCTAGCTAAGGTTTGAATGGTATCAAAGCTGAAAAACTATTGGAGAGGTCAATGAAAACAAAAGACTGGTGAAATAGAATACTTTATTCAGTTAAGAGGGGTCAATATTTATAAGGTGCATGGGGACATGCTGCTGAGGGACCTCCATGGCCCCATACAATCAGGATCTTTCACATCCTTCCAGATCAAACGCCTGGTTGATACCCCATTGTTCTGCATGGGCCTTATGACTGCAGTGGTGGGTGTCATGCCTTTTAAGATCTAGGAAGCAGATGTGCAATTCCATAAGAATCTTCATCAATTTCATGTGCATAATGCTTCCTAATTGAATTTTTAATTGGTGCCTTAAAGTACAGGGTTCGATTTTAGGCTCAATAGTTGACTATTGGGTCTTGATTCAAGAGTAGGGATGTTATCTTGCTCATTATTTAAAATCTGACAACGCCCTCCTCAAGATCCTGTCAGAGGGTGTAGAGGGCCACAGGAATTGGCATGTACTTAGTTTACCGTTGTCCCCTGATTTACGTTGCCAGTGGAGTATTCAGAGTTCATCTTATAAATGACCTTGTAGGGTCTGTACCAGAAAACGTTGAACTTATGTCATCCTTCAGGTTATGGTGATAAAATAGAACTAGGTCGCCTAATTGAAAGATCAGTAAGAAGGGTCAGCTGACATCAAATTTGGATGTCTCCCTGTCAGTGGTGGTGACAATTCCTTGACTGGAGAGGACTTGAATTTGGACAATCTCATAAGCTAAGGACCTCGTTGTCAAATTATAGTTCTAAGGCATAGAGGTATTAAATATGGCTTAACACTACTTGGTAGCTGAGGGGTACGCCCATATAGAGCTTCAAAGGGAACTTATTAATTATTAAAATGGTAGCTTATCTAGTAAGCTAGAAAGGCGCTGTTAGATAGTGGTTCCTGTAAGGAGAGTGTCTTTAAATCTCCTGTTTCCAGAGTGGTGGTGCACGGTGCACAGAGCCAACACAAGGAACTAGCCGTTAGTACCAAAGCTACAAGATCCCAGCAGAGGGTGCTGGAGCAATAATAGCTAAAGTAAAGGAGTGCGAGAAATAACCAACCAAAAACAACGTGGTGCACAAGGAGAGAAGTGGTAAACGTCTCAGGTTGGAGGGTACATAGGGCGAACCAACAGTGCACTAGGGGATAATGTCATTGTATTTAAAATGGTTTGGTTAATGTGGCGCAAGACCTCCTCAAGGGGGCCATGCACAAGATTGTCAAAAATAACATTCAATAAATGGTAAAATGGGAAAAAGCTATTGGGAAGTCTATCAACAAGGAACGTTGGTCGTGGAAAACATAATTAAACTTCTTTGGGGGAATTTAAGGCCTGCCAAAGTGGTTCCAAGCACCAATCTACCAATAGGCAAAGACTACCATCCAAATTGATAGAAAACACCAAAACCGACTTCACTCAAGTAATCAATTGAAGTTGGATCTGACCTGAACGCGTGATTTCATAAATGGAACATGTTTTAAAACCCCATTCCTCAACTAACCGAATGGAACCATCAGCATTAATTTGGTAAACCATCCATTTTAACGCCTGGGCTGATGTAAGGGGCTGAGCATTAGGAACCTCACTAGTACCAACCTGGGCATACTTGGCTTGTACCCAGCGTTAGTCTAGTGTGTGCCTGTGGTCAGGGAGGGCCTGAAGCTTCACCTTCTGGGCCTCCTGTCACCCAGCCTTATCTTTAGGGTCAGTCCTCACTATGATGCCATTTAGCCATGACATTACCCTCTCCTCCCAATGGGGCTCAACCCCCCCTCCAGGGGCTTGCGCAAGGGAAAAGTTCTTGTGGGCTGGGGCCAACTTCATGGCAGCACAGTCAGTTTGGGTTGAGATCCAGAAGCCTGGGGGAAACGCTTGTGGAAGGCTTCAATCAGATCTTGGGCATGCACACAGTCGCGCACTGGAACCCAAGTGTTCTCTGCAGCGTCAAACCCCTTCAAGGATATCAGGTACTCAAGTCTTCTTTTAACATGGTGGGAGGCAACTATTTCTTCCACCTCCCACTCTGGCGCCCCATACATGAGATAGGCCTCAGGAGTCTCTGGTGGGGGGCCCTTGAACAACATCAATTTGCTTTCATGGAAGATGGAGAAGATCTAAAATAAAGAGGGAAGGTCTAGCTGGTATGAGGCATGGCCCACCTTTCTATCAACGCGTTAAGGGCCAATTCTCTTTTGTCCCAGCTTCTTGCATGTCTGCTTGATAGGGATGTTATGAGCATCAAGCATCACGAGATCCCCTTACTTATACTCTGGACCCACTTGGCGCTTTCAATCAGCGTTCTCCTTATAAACTTGAATTGCCTCTAAACTTGTGGAAACCCCTTGGTGGACCTTCTTGATGGTCTTAGAAAAGTCTACTACCGCTTCAACCTTAAAACCACATCTGAGCTCCTTGTTTAAGGTGGGTTAAAGTCATGGTTGGCAAAAAGGGGAATAACTAGTAGACAAATGCAAAGTGCTTTTCAACTGAATTGAGCCATAGGGAGGTGAGACACCCAATTGGAATGATCTGCGCCGTGTAACACCACAGAAAAATGTTATAAGCACTGGTTCACTCGTTCAGTCTGCCCATCTGATTGGGGTGATAGGCAGTTGAATGGCAGGGGCAAATCTGAAGAGTCTTACACAACTCTTCCCAAAAGACGAAGGTAAACTGGGGTCCCCAGTCACTGATTATTTCTTGGGGAACCCCATGGAGCGCAAACACATGAGTGACAAAGAGCCTAGCCATCTCAGCCGCAATTATTGTCATTCTGCAGGGAATAAAGTGGCCAAACTTTGTAAAACGGTCCACCACCACCATGATGGCATCATAACCATCAGAGACAGGTAACTCCACAATGAAATCCACCAATAGGGAAGCCCAGGGCCCTTCAGTCTTTTGTACTGGTACCAACAACCCTGCTAAAGGTTGCCAATTGGGTTTCATCTGATTGCAGAACAGGCACTCTTTACAATACCGTCCCGCCTGAGCAGGTAAGTCCTTCCAATTGTACGTGCATTGTATTAACTCCAATGTCTTTGCTTATCCAGGATGACCAACAGTGAGACCATCATGATGGTCCTGGATGATTTCCAGGCGCAGTGGTCCAGCAGGTACCCAAAGGCGCCCCTGAAACCACACCATCTCATCCTTCACATGATAGCCCCTGGAGAGATCCTCTTGATTCAAAGCGCACTTAGCAAGTAACATAGTATATTTGGCTGCTAGCAGCTGAAAAAGGACTACTTTTCTGAACATACTATATTTCTCCACATTTTCCAGAAGGGCAAGCGCTGGCCCGCTGGCCAGGGGAGAGGGAAGTTGGGACACAATTTTATTTGGCGGAAACATCAACTGTGTGTTATGAACTTCTACCTCCTTGGAATCTGGCGCTAAATCAGGGTTGCAGCTCAAATCATTCGCCAAACCATTATCCTTGCCCTTGGTGAACTCATACGTGAATGCAAATTGGGCAAGGGTCTCATGCCAACGGGTCTGATGTGGGGTTAGGACATGAGGAGCGCGGTAGTACAGCAAGGCATGGTGGTCTGTACATACGTGGAACGGTTGGGTAGAGCCATGCAAGTGGTGACGCCAATATTCAGCGCCTCCTCCACTGCTAGTAACTCCTTGTCATAAACGGCGTAATTCAACTCAGGCAGAGACAATTTCCTGAAAAAATATCCCACTTGATGCTCTATCCCATCTTCGCCTACTTGTAACAAGGCAGCCACTATGGCAAAGTTGGAGGCATCCATAGACACAATGAACTATTTGGAAGGATCGACATGGTGAAGGACAGACGTGGACAACAGGGTGCACTTCACTGCTTGAAAAGCATCCTCCAAAACGGATGACTACTGAAGCACTTTTGCACCGGTAGCCTTATATAATGGTGCTGCCACCTCAGAAAGATTTGGCGTGAACTTCTTGAGGAATGTACACGTCCCCAGAAAGCTTCTCAATTCCTTGACTGAGGTGAAGGTGGGCCACTCACGAATCACCTTCTCCTTGTCTGGAGTTATCATGTGTCCTTGGTCAAACACAACGTTGCCCAGAAAAATGACCTGGGACTTGAAAATTTTACACTCGCTTATCTTCAGTGTAAGGCTGGCTGCCTTTAACCTCTCCACCACTTGCTGAAGGTGTACTGCATGGGACTCCTGATCAGGGGAAAACACCAGGATATCATCCATGTAGGCAACCGATCATACTCATAAAAAGTCCCCCAATGCTGCATCAATGCGGCGTTGAAAGATAGCAGGGGCATTCTTAAGCCCAAAGGGCATGACCCAAAACTGGAATATCCCTTTTCTGGTATGGAATGCGGTTAACTACTCTTGTCCCTTTTTAATCCAGATCTGATTGAACGCATTGAGACAATTCAGCTTGGAGAAGACCTTCACCTTCTCCACATAGCGCTTTTTTGAATCCAAAGGTATGGGATGGAGGTCTAGGACAGTAACGTTGTTGAGGTTCCCATAGTCTACGCACAGGCGTAGAGTACCATCAGACTTTTCAACAAAGAGAAGGGGGAGAAAACAGGAGAGGTCCGCTGAAAAATCACGCCTTTGGCTAACTGCTTCTTCACCCACACATCTAACGCCTCTCCTCCCAGATGGTCAAGGGATAAATGGGAGAAGATATATGCACCAGATCCACAGTGAGTTCGAAGTCACAGTCATACTCAGAATGATCAGGTAGTGCATCAGCTAAAGCTGCATCAAAGGAAGATTCCAAACCCTCCAAACAAGAAGGTAGGAGAACCATCACAGTGAGCTTCAGCATAGAGACAAGGCTAAGGGTGTGAAGATGGGGCCAGTGGGGCAAGTCGCCCTGAGCGTCTGCCTCAGACAAAGGAACAACAAGTGTACGACCATTCTTTATTGTTAGGGATAGGGTAAACTCTTTAAAGTTGGTTCTAACGTCAAACTTCCGCCACCACTCCACACCCAAAATGATAGGGTATAGGAGGTTTTTGATAGCTTTGAAGTGATCAGTCAAGTGGTAATGCCAACCTGATAGTCCTCTGTCCCAATGACCTTCAGAGTTGGAATACCTTGGGACGCCCCTCCCCTAACCACGCCACCAAGCAAGTAATGCAGCCCAAGGTAGTCGGCTAGGCTCAGGTCCATAAAGTTTTCTGTGGCACCAGTATCCACCATAATAATGGTGCTGAATTTCCCTAAGGGGAGTAAAGGATAGCAGTCATTAGAAAATACCCAGAATGGTTTTATATAAAGCTAAAAACGTCAGTAAATTACCACCAAACTCTTCATTTGGCATTAACATGTCACCCTAGTATCATTTTGAATTGAAGAATGGAGAGGGATACTTGGCCACTCTTACTACTGAGGCCACATATCACACCATATCTTCAGCAGGGGAATAAACATTTTCATATTGAAAGCGCAGTTCCTTTTCAACTTCCTAAGTGCAACAAATTATAGAAGAGGTCAAACAGGGATTTTCAAGGGTGATTTGGTACACAGGAGTAGATTTCTTCTCTGAGCCATAAGAGAGCAAATATGGTTCAGAGGTATACATAGTGTTTTGTTATAAAACGTGTTTTTATATGCAAACAACCCTATTTCTATAACAGCAATAAAATGCCTGACTTTATCCAAGGCCAACACCCCTGGGGCCATCTGCGCCAATTATGCTGGCATCATATGAATGCGCTGTCAAATTAAACCCTGTTTGGTAAAATTAAAAAATTGGTAATTTTGGAAGAAAGTCAGGATCTCATGACTTTCAGACCTCAAATTGTCTGTATCCACCAGGTAAGAGCACAAAAAGTGTGTACTTTCCGGTTGGAGGCATCTATAATAATGCCAAGTTGCTCCAACGTTTGGGAAAAAGAAAAAAAGCGGTGCGGCTGACCACAGCTGAGGCCCTCAGCTGGCGCTCACCGTTTACACTCCAGAATAGTCCCACATGGAAAAAGTTTGTGCACATAATTTTAAAGGGTTGGTCAACTAATTTAGGGAGAGTGTCTAAAAAATCTCCTGTTTCCAGCGTGGTGGTGCACGGTGCACAGAGCCAATGCAAGTAAACTAGCCATTAG
The DNA here is from genome assembly GCA_022478985.1 of Massospora cicadina. Classification (NCBI taxonomy): domain Eukaryota; kingdom Fungi; phylum Entomophthoromycota; class Entomophthoromycetes; order Entomophthorales; family Entomophthoraceae; genus Massospora; species Massospora cicadina. The sequence goes on from JAKSZP010002927.1 coordinate 85,645, forward strand.
TACTAAAGCTACAAGATCCCAGCAGAGGGTGCTGGAGCAATAATAGCTAAAGTAAAGGAGTGCGAGAAATAACCAACCAAAAACAACGTGGTGCACAAGGAGAGAAGTGGTAAAAGTCCCAGGTTGGAGGGTACCAGGGCGAACCAACAGTGCACTAGGGGATAATATCATTGTATTCAAAATGGTTTGGTTAATGTGGCGCAAGACCTCCTTGAAGGGGTCCATGCACAAGATTGTCAAAAATAACATTCAATAAATGGTAAAATGGGAAAAAGCTATTGGGAAGTTTATCAACAAGGAACGTTGGTCGTGGAAAACATAATTAACCTTTGTTGGGGGAATTTGGGGTCTGCCAAAGTGGTCCCAAGCACCAATACACCAATAGGCAAAGACTACCATCCAAATTGGTAGAAAACACTGAAACTGACTTCACTCAAGTAATTGATTGAAGTTGGATCTGACCTGAACGCGTGATTTCATAAATGGAACATGTTTCAAAACCCCATTCCTCAACTGACCAAATTGATCTGTCTGCATTAATTGTGTAAACCATCCGTTTAACGCCTGGGCTGACATAAGGGGCTGAGAGTTAGGAGCCTCACTAGTACCAACCTGGGCATACTTGGCTTGTACCCAGCGTTGGTCTAGTGTGTGCCTGTGGTCAGGGAGGGCCTGAAGCTTCACCTTCTGGGCCTCCTGTCACCCAGCCTTATCTTTGAGGGCCAGTCCTCACTATGATGTCATTTGACCATGACAGTTCCAGTGCATAGGGTTAGAGGCGACCATTTTTCTGCAAAATAGAAACAAGGGTTCCATTAGTAAGTTAATGCCTCATTGGTTGGGGAATTATAAGGCGGTGAAACTTTGGTTAGTCCCAAAAAGCGAAATTAGTCCTTGGGATACCTGTGAGGTAAATCTAGCACATTGTCCATAAGTAGAGTCTTTGGGCATCCATGCTGAGTGGAAATGGATCAGATAATGAATAAGGACATGGCTTTTGCAGTTGCAGCAGAAACAGAGATTTTTATGGCCCATTTGATCAAATGGTCCACATATAATAGGACACATTTTTGGTCATGTAGACCAGTGGGCAAGGGCCCACAACATTGATGCTTATGACATTAAATGGACTTTATAGAGCCACAATAGAATGTTGGTACTAAGGTCTAGCCCAATCTTGTGTTTGACAAGTCATATAGGCCTCTAGAACTTCCCAAAAATATCTCAACCACCTTATCCCAATAGCATTGCTTCTTTAGCCATTTTTAAGTTATTTTCACTGCTTTGTGCCCCACGGTCATGTATCCTTCAGGAAGAAAATTAGTTCAGGAAGAAGGGCAGATATAAGGGAATCATTTTTTGTTGATTTTCTTATACAGCATTCCCTCTTTGATTTGGGTGTCCTAGGTCATTTTTTGACGTTTGGTTTGGATTTAAGTAGTTTCCAACTCCTATCACTCAAACCAGTCAATTATATTGTACAGTTGGTCTTCTTTGGGGTTAGGGCGGTAAATAACAGCATTCTAAAAAATCCACCAGCATTCTGATTATTTTCTCTAGTGAAAGGACAAAATTAAAATTGTAGTTCTTAAGCCTTAATGCTCATCTTTCTAACTGGTCATCTGAGTACTTCATCTGCTGCAGCCATCAGAGTGAGGAAGTACAGTGATGGCAGTTAAATGAGTGTCATATAGGTAGGGCCAGAAATTCTTGATCATCAATAAAATAGCCAGGCACTCACGCTCAGCAAAGCTATAATTTTGTTTGGCCTCGCTTAGGGTCTTGCTAAAGTAAGCCACTGTATGTTCAGTCTTTTCTTTATTGCGTTGATCTAGGATGGCCCAGACTGCAACATTGCTAGAATTGGTGAATAGCAAAAATGGCCAATATAATGCATATGAACTAAAATTGGTTTAGTACAAAGAGCAGTCCTCAACACATTAAAAGCATGTTCTTCTTCAGGCTGCCACTCAAAAGATACATTACTTTGTAGAAGGTAGACCAAGGTTTGTCTAAGTCAGCAAACTGAGGGATGAACTGACAAGGTAACTTACCATGCTAAGGAATACTTAAATATCCCTAAGGCTCTGAGGGTAAGGCATTTTTAAATGATAGCAACTTTATCAGGGTTAGGTTGAATTCCATGATTTGAGACCATGTGTTTGAGGAACTCCAAATCAGATTGTAAGAAAGAGTACTTTGTAGTCTTGAGATTTATAAAATCTTTCAAAAATGATTAAAGACTTTCCAGAAATGTTCCATGTGGCCATTGAGAGTTTGCAATATTACAGTGTTGTCATTGAGGTACACAAGGACATATGATAGCTTTAAGTATTCTAGGATACCGTTCTTGGCGCGTTAGAAGTTGAAAACCTATATCAAAAGGCCCTGAGGTATCCTAATTGGCTTCAATAACCCCTCATTAGCTATGAGCGCGCATTTGATACGATCTTCAGGTGCTAGATCTACTTGCCAGTATCTGCTAGCAAGATTCATAGTGGAAATATGATGTGACTCAGCAAGCAAGTGGTGAGATTCATCGATCTGGGGCAAGATGTAACTGTCCTTCTTGGTGATGAAGTTAAGTCTTCAATAGTCCATTACTGCATGATGACTGTCATCCTTCTTGTCAGGACATGGGGGAGCAACTCCAAACTGGACCATTATTAAATCAGGGCCCCAAATCCCCCAGCAAGTTAATAGGCCTTAAAGGCCAAGGTAAGCTAAAATAGGAAAGAGATAGGGTTAGAAATGGCACTTTATTCAAATAAGGCCTTGAGGTATTTAAAGGACCTCAAGGCTAGAAGTGGGATCATGAAGGGGAGGATTTGGGATAGGTAAAGTTTCAGTATAGTTTGTTGACAGCAATTTATATAAAAATATTTGTATAGAGAGGAGTGAGATCATCCTTGGTATAATTCGCCAGTGCATCCTGAAAGGTAAATTGATTGGGTGCTGGCGCCAAGATGAGATTTTACCACGACCAAATAGATTTAACATCCTCAGCATTAGTCACCAGTGTCAATATTAATATTTATTATTATTGGGGCTGATCCCTAGTACTTAAATTAGTAAACCCAGGTTAATGGGGAGCCCAATTCAGCATTCACTCATAGTCAAGTTGTGACCCCTATTTGAGGCTTCCCCCAATAAAGGGAGAATCCCAACAGAACCCCATCCAAGCCTCAGCTAGGGTACAAAGCCAAGGCAGGGGTCATTGGCGCTGGAGCTGGCATTAGGAAGAGGTCCCAGCATCGGGGATGGGACCTGGCATTGGGAATGACACCTAGCATTGGCGTTGGAGCCAGCATCAGCATGAGAGCTAGCATTGGGGATCAACCCTGGAGATTTGGATCAATGGTTTTAGCCCCACTGGATCCTATTATAGTTTTGGGGGCCCTTAGTCTCCCTCATCCTGGCTTGCCTGATTTGGGCAGGGCCAGGGTAACCTGGGCTTGGATGCCCAGTATTCAGAATCAGGCCAGCTGGGGGAACCCCCAACTGGTCCTACTGCTTCCATCCTGTATTGACCGCCAAAGCGGCGGATCAGGGGCCAGGACAGTTCGTACCTCCTGGGTTGTTTAGGCCCAGGGTAGGCTCCAGGCCAAAGGCCCTCAGCAGCAACCGCCCATCCTCCTTTCTGCAATTACCCTTGCAGGGAACTTGGGGTCACCTGGCAGGGAGCACCAATTTGTAGGCCACAGGGGAGCAGCTCCTAACTGGCCTTTTATTAAATAAGGGCCCAAAGCCCCCAGCGAGTTGATAGGACTAAAAGGCCAAGGTAAGATAAAATAGGAAAAGAATAGGCAAGCTCAGTAGCTTTATAAGACTAAGTTACAAGGTATTTATATGACCTCAAGGCTAAAAGTGGGATTTTGAAGGGAAGGATTTGGGAAAGGCAGGCTATAGGAGCTTGGAGACAAAGGCTTAGGGTAAGGGAGATATTGCATTGGTTGCCATTTGAGATAATATTATTACAAAGGAGAGTGGGACCATCCTTGGCATAATTTGCTGGTGCATTCCAAAAAAACTAATTGATTGGGTGCTGGTGCCAAGATGGGATTTCGCCATGACCCAATAGTTTTGACATCCTTGGCATTAGTTGCCAGTGTCAAAGTGAATTATATTATTGGGGCCAATCTCCAATACTTCGAGTCAAGCTCAACCCAAGTTAATGGGGAGCCCAACTTGGCATTTTCCCATAGGCAAGTCACGACCCTAAGTGGTGCTTACCCCAATAAAGGGAGAATCCCAACAGAACCCCTTCCAAGCCTTGGCTAGGGGTCAGAGCCAAGGTGGGGTCATCAGCATGAGATACAGCATCAGAAATGAAACCTGGCATTGGTAAGAGGTCCTGGCATTGGAATAAGAGCTGACATCAGGAATGAGACCCAGCATCAGGAAGAAGTCCCAGCATTGACATAAGAGCCAACATTAGCATAAGAGCCAGCATTGAGGATCAACCCTAGAGATTTGGATCAACGGCGTTGGCACACTAAATCCTATTAAAATTTTGGGGACCTTTTAGTTTCCCCTCATCCTGGCTTGCCTGCTTTGGGCAGGGGCTAGGGTAACTTGGGCTTGGCTGCCCAGTATTTAGAATCAGACCAGCTGGGGGGAACTCCCAACTAGTCTACTGCTTCCATCCTGTCTTGACCGTCAAAACCGCATATCAGTGGCCAGGACAGGTCGTACCTCCTGGGTTGTTTAGGCCCAGGGTAGGCTCTGGGCCAAAGGCCCTTAGCAGCGACTGCCCCTCCTCCTTCCTGGAATTAGCCTTATGGGGAATTTGGGGGCACCTGGCAGGGAGCACCATTTTGTTGGGATATGGAGGAGAAACTCCAAACAGCCCATTATTAAAAGGACCCCAAAGCCCATGAGTTGATAGGCTTAAAGGCCAAGGTAAGCTAAAATAGGAAAATAGATAGGCGTGAAATGGTACTTTATTTGAATAAGGCCTTGAGGTATTTATAGGACTTCTGGGCTAGAAGTGGGATTGGGAAGGGAATTTGGGCTAGAAAATGTCTCAGAAGCGTTTGCTGACAGAGATTTAGATATAAAAAACTATTAATACAGAGGGGAGTGGGACCATCCTCTGCATAATTTGTCTGTGCATCCTAAAGGGCTAATTGATTGGGTGCTGGCACCAAGATGGGATTTCACCACAGCCTGATAGTTTTTGACATCCTCAAAATTAGTCACCAGTGTTGATTATTGTTATTTAATGTTTTTGGGCCAATCCCCAATACTCCATATTGGTCTCTACTCAAGTTAGTGGGGAGCCTAATCTGGCATTTGCCCATAGGCAAGTTGGAACCCTATTCAAGGCTTCCCCCAATAAAAGGAGAATCTTGACACTTCTTCTGAACTAAAAAGAGAGGAAAGGACCAAAGGCTATGGGAAGGCACCAATAGCCCCTTTATGTTTACCTGCTTGAGCTCAACAGCCACCTGAGTCCCTTCAACATTAGACTTTTGGTAGGGATGGGATCAAATGGGTGAGCTTTTCAGTCTCAACATGATGTAAAACACCATTCATTTTCTAAAATCATGGGTAGAGGTTGAGAAGAGATCAGAGTATTCTCTAATTAATTTCTCAACTTGGCTCTGTTGCTCAGTGGTAAGCTCTTATCCAATTAAGGTTTTGACTAGAGCTATCATTGGAGGTGATTTCAACCCAAAAAGTAATTTAGACTTCTTAAGCTGTAAACATCATCCACAGATTCTACAGGAATGAGGATTACATAAGTGACTGGAGTATTAGGCCCAATGTCCTAGGTTTGTCAGTGGGTTTAGCCATCAGCATCAATATGGATCCAGCATAGGTGGAATCTAAATTTCCAGACAGGGCAGGACCTCCTTGATGGATGGGTTATTCATGCCTCATATTTTAGAAAATGTTCTGAGGGAATATTGATATGTACCCAGGTACTGATGATGACCTGAGACTTTGACGGTATAGTAGTCATCTTAGGCAAATAAATAAACATGCCCTCTTGGCCATCTACTACAGGAGGAGGTGTCCATACTTAGAACCCCTTACATAAAATCTCAATCTATCAATCTTACTATTGCTTTCCAACAGGCAATCCTATTCTTTGACCTCCATCTTGGCATCTCAGGAGGTTTCAAAAAACAATGGGACTCTGTGACCTAAAAGGGATAAGAATCCTTAATCATAGTGCACAATAGCATAGTAGTCTCAGAAAAATGGTTCCTAAGGAAAATGTCATAATTTGGGTTGTCTAATGCAATGGATGAGGTATTCACTGAAAGCTTGCCAAAGTGAATGGGCAACGAGGAATAGGCTCCAATGGACCAAGTGCACTGTGGTCCAGCAGTGCATATTTTATATAGTGAGACAAGTTAGGAGATACTTTGATATGCTTCATTAAATTAAAATAAATGACATTCATGGAGGAACCACTTCTGACAATGGTGTGGACAAGGAACTTATGAAATCAAATAGTGTTGCGTGTAACTAAACTTTTAAACTGAGGGGACAGAGTGAGAAGCATAGAAGATTCATCAGAGGAAAAAGTATGCGGTATCAGGTACTTTATTATTTATGGTACTGAACTGTTTTCATCTGGTATGATAACATTAGTCTCATTGGAGTTTGCTAAACATTTTTGAGGTGGTACAAGAATGTCAGATTGAAGCGCCTCATCTTTCATGCTGACTGCCCTTTTCCCACCTCCTCATAGAGTCTCTTCCAAAAAGTCATGGCGTTATGGCAGAATCCATTACAGTAGGAGCATTGAGATCTGGGGTTCTTCTGGTTCTTGACAACGTGGACTTGAGGAAAACCAGAAGAGGTGGATGCGAAAGACTTGGGATTCAGGGTAGATGCAGGAAATTCATTCAAAGCTTTCTTGATTTCCCAATATAAGTAAAATTGCTATTCTGACTAATCATGTACAAATGGACTTCAGTTTATATCCTAACATTGAGATTACCATGGTCATGGCGTCACTAATGTAATGTGATTAGTGGTTATTGAGGGTTGTGATTGGCATAAAATCAGCTGGCAAACTCCATGAGACTTTCTTCATTGTTTAAATGAATGGCCATGAATGCCTGCTTTCAAATGGCAGAAGTCTGGTTGCTTTTGAACTCCTGGATTAGGGTCATACAGACTTGTTCCCAAGTGTGACATTACTTTGAAATGGAGATTCATAATCTCCCAGTTGATACTATTGAGCAGGAGTGAATGTGCTTCACCTTCTTATGGTCAGTAGCCTCCTCCATCAAGCTCACATAAGCGTACAGGAAACTAGGCAATACTTTTCCAGGATGAATATCTTCTTGAAATTAGGCTTAAGTTAGTTACAATAGGTGGAAAGAGTGTTAATGGCAGGAACCAATGTAGGATAAAAAATCTTGGTTTCCACATAGTTTTGAAGGGCTTGTTGATCCAATCATCATCTTGTTTCTTCTAGATCCTCCTGATCTCATCCCAGTTTCGATTTAGAGAGTTGATTGAAGATTCAAGGGCAATTTGCTCCTTCAGAGCTTGGATTTTAGTAGAATGGAGGAGAAGTTGACTCTCAAAGTTACTTAAGTGAGCTTCAAACCTTTAACAGGTTTGTTCAAGCTGGGTGATGCAGTAATAGGTGAGCTTGGAAAATGTGATAAAACTATAGATCTCATCTGACAGGGCATCAATTGAGACTCTTTGATTGAGAGGGACTCTATCTACTCAGAGCTTGAATCCTTGAGCCAATTTCATATTTGATCTTATAAAGCAGCAAGCAATGTTATAACGTCTTGTTTCTAGGAGTTGTTAGGATCTTCAGTAGTGGGTGCCATGGAATGGAAGGTCCTTGGGGTCCACAGGGACCTTCAGGTCTTTATGGCCTTTTAGGCCTTCAAAGCCTTCTGGTCCCATGGGTCCTTCAGTCCCAGAGGAGATATTGCAGGAGGTTAACTCCTGGTAATGCTGCTGAAGTGTCTAAACAAGGTTTTCAATCTGATTAAGATGTTAGCTTGAGGTGGACTCGATGAGTCGTACATTTTGATGAATCTGTTCCTCAAGGTAACCCAAAATTTCACTATCTAACATACCAAGTTGATTATAAGCCTCATTAATCAGCTGAAAGTTACTAACAATGGCGTATAAATTGTTGTGTTTAAAGGATGAGGTAGCATTATAAAAGTTGACAATATTTGAGTGTAGGGTTTTAGTAAGCCCTAGTTGTCACACTAATTCATGGTTATGCAAACCAACTATCTGTAAGATGTGGTGTATAGTTGATTTATGAAGCTTTAGAGATAGCATTAGTAACAAAGCCAATCTCATGAGGGTAGTAGAGCTGAGTTATATAAATCTCACATTGTGGATGGCACCAAAGAGGCTCAGGAGTGACTGTGGCAGCCTCCCATAAATAGATGCCATTCAATAGTTGTTGAATATTTTTGTTGAGGTTCTCATATTGTACTTGATACTGATTGTAAACAACAGATGATAAGATAAATTGGAAGGTGCCCAAAATCCTAGGCTTTTAGGCCATATATGAGTTACTTCATACTGAGAGGTGTTGAGCCATTGAGTTACTATTCTTGATTAACTGGCAATTTGGACTTCTTAATTGATATTATCCTTTATATTTTGTGATATATATTTTCACTTGGACAGCTCAGAGTCCCATGTATCAAGCATCATTTATGTCAACTTTACAGCTCTCTTGACTGTAGCTGAGGTTTAAAATGGGCTTGAAGCTGAGAAACTAGTAGAGAGGTCAATAGAGATGGAAAGATGGGGTGAGGTAGACTAGTTTACTTAATTATAAGGTGTCAATATATTTAGGGTGTGTGGGGACATGGTGCTGAGGGGACATCCATGGACCCATATAATCAAGATACTTCACATCCTTCCTGATCAATTGCCTGGTTGATGTCACCATTGTTCTGCATCAGCCTAATGACTGCAATGGTGGGAGTCATGCCTTTTGAGATTCAGGAAGTTGACATGCAATTCTAGAAGGCATCTCAATTAATTTTCAAGCATGTGATGCTAACTGATCAAATTTTCCCTTGGTGCCTTCAGAGATAGGTTTTGGTCATAAGGGCTTGAGAGTTAAACTATTGGGCTTAATTCAGGAGCAGGGATCTTGATCCAATCATCATCTTGAATCCCACCAGTGGTAATATCTAAGAATTACCTAATCTCATCATCTTTTATATCAGTTTATGTTGAACTCTATCATATAGGGAAAAAACTTGGAGTTTTGCTTAGTTAACTGAAAGATGAGACCTCTTGTGCCCTCTTTGGGTTTAAGTTTTCCAAAACCCCTGAGATTCCAGAGCTTCCCTGTTCTTCTAAAAAGATCAACATAGTCATCTTGCTGCTCACTTAACTTTCTCTTGCTTTAAAGTAGCCCTCAGTTAGGTCTAAATACTCTTATGATTCTTTTCAGGAGATAATGTGATGGTACAGAGTATACCTGAACATTACATTAATATTAAAAACTACAGAACGCACTTGTAGGTCAGAACCAATTACCTCTCACATAATCAAAAAATCTACACATTATATATTTGTCAGTTTAGACATATCTGAAGCTGATCAATCCAAAGTTAATCTCAATCTATATAAGGCCTCCAAATACTAGCAATTTTGAATTCACAAAAAAATTAGAAAATGAATCAATGGAAGAACAGGTCTATAAAAGAACTTTCCAAAATTGCATCAAATTCAAAATTAAGCTATAAAACCTACACATTCATATTCTAAGCCTAGACTAGTCAAAAAAATGTTAAAGTAATTTATATAGAATTTATATTAATCTTGATTAATTTCTTCCTTTTACTTTGCTCAATATGGAAATTATGGTATAAAATATCCCTCTATTATGTCTACTTACACAGATTCAGCTAAATAAATTTTATAAAGCTATAGTCCAAAATTTGATATTAAAACCAATTTAAAAGATAACAACCTAAAAATGAACCTTATATCTTAGATTATGACTTTAAATTACTCATCTAGATTACATCAATGTTTACCTTGTACTAGGAACAAGGGATGTTACTATGTTTAGGTATTGCTATTACACTTGGTCAAAGTTGGTTATATTCTTGTAATGGCAGTATGAGGACAAAATACCTACTAACAGGAGTTATTATCTTTTTTTGACAATAACATGGGTAATTTAGCCTAACTCATTTGTGACTTATTTACAAGAACCAATCTTTTACAGATGTTATATGAAGGGTATATATTACATAACTCTATCAATTATTTAGAAATGCATCACTGAATAGTTTTATTGTCCATGTCAAATGTTCAATGGCCAAAACTCTGTGCGAAAAACCCTTAAACTTTCCAGTTTTTAATTTGGAAGATTCAATCTTGTATACTTAAAGTTAAGGTTTCAGCCAAGTTTGACCGCTAATGTTCTTAAACTAAGTTTGAGCATAAGGAAGAGCATTAATTTTTCAATTACATAAGCCTAGGAACCTTGTTTAAGAGTGGTTTCATGCCCCCCACTTCCCGCTTCAAAAATTTGCTCCATAAACCATATAAAACACTATTTATATACCCCTTTATATAGCCCATGAGATCCTTATTTTTATCTTAATTTTCTATAAATTATGACATGTTTAGTGTCAACACGACCTCTTGCAAACTTCTTGACTGTAAAGTATAGAAGCCCAGACTGAGATAATCCAAAAATATGCTCTTTGTCTATCCCCTGCTGGTACAAAAATCTGGGTTGTCATTGAACTTTGCATTGACAATTAAATGGACTCTGATTGAGGATCCATTAAAGAATGCTTCTCAAAAGTTACCAGTGTAAATGAGTCTATATTGGGCTTGGTAAACCCCTCTGAATATTAATCTATTTTTGGATAGACCTGCAAAAACACACTGATTGGTTCTTGAATTGATATATAATAAGCCTAAAGAATAGAGTAAACTTGCCTGTCAGAATATTATGATTGTAAGTGCAGATGGGACATCTGGAGTCTAATGACTTTTATAACTATGTGTGTCATGAAAAATTTAAGGTGGGTCAACCTTGGAATAAATATATCACACCTAGGTTTTTTCTAAACAGTACAGGTTTCAAAATTGTATTGAACAAAATATGCACTAGGGTGGAAGCAGGAATTACCCTACCAGTCTAACCACTCTATAACTATAAGTGTCAAAGACAAGGTTAAATATTATGCTCTTGTGGTAGAAGAAGTACCAATTATCCTTTAGGCCACCCACCACTTTTGCAAGCAAATGTAAGATAATACCTCTAAGTATTGATAACCAGCCCCTCCAGGTGGATCACTTGTAATACCTTTGCAGGAGTAAGAAAGGGCATAAGCCCCCAATAGAACCCCTATCCCAGATCAGTGACCTAGCTTATATGGTAATCAATGGTGGGTTACCGCCCCTGGCCCCCAAGGATCTTACCTCTTTGACCCTCTATTTTCTTTATACTTTGTTAAAAAGATTGAACTTTGTGCATGGAGGTTTTAAAGTATAGATGCCACCAGAAGGACCCCTAAGTCTCACCTCAAGCCTGACTTGGTTACTGAAAATACTCCATAAATTACACAACCCGCCCAACGCCCCATATAAGCCCCAGTATGCCTAGTAGGTTGGATGAGATTATTGATAGTGGTCCAAATTGTAAATCAAACTTGTTAACCATCCAATATTCATAATGTTGCTTTATAAATTCCCTCAATGAAACAGGCTCTCACAAAACTGTTGGTAACAGTTCATCAGTCTGAATAAATCCATCTAATAATGGTAGCATTCATTTGGGATACTCCTTTGATCTGGAGCTTGTGCTATCAAAAGTTTTATGAAGTGATTTAAACCTATTGAAGCCTCTCCCCAACTCACTGCACTATTCCTAGCCTACCTAATCAGGACTTCCCACAGAGGGTCAAGTGAAGGCCAAAATCTAAGCTCCCTTCCAATTTTCCCCTGCCCTACTATAAAGGTAACTGCCCTCCTTAAGGTAGGCTGCCAGTTTATTTCACTCTTTTACTTCCCCTTATAACCCAACTCATTCCTAGTTCTTTTAAAGTGGAATATGCCCACCATGTCTGATCCGCTTTTGTGTCAACATTATTCAGAAATGAACACCATCATCTGCAAATTAGCATCAACATTCATAAAAAGGATACTGAAGGTTTCTAATTTAAAACATCTAGATGCTGCAACTGAGTTAGAAAACCTGTAACAAACGGGGCTTCCAAAGCCCTATTGCTACCTTGACATATGCACACCTATGCCAGAGGAGAGCCACCTCAATCCTCTGGCAGACTAGATTGCAATGGCATGCAAATCCCCATGGCACAAATGGTATCCAATGATAAGTTTGAATTTCACCACATTTGGGGGACCTAAACGTTGCTCACCAAGTGATTACTTATGCACAAAATACCCCTAACAGGCCAAGGTGCAACAGACTTTTCATAGGCTGCCAGCCTCTGTCACTTAGTGAGCTTCACATGGCTGTGACATCTTGGCTGCAAACCTACCCTGTCACAACTTCAGTCATGTTGCATGACTGCCCTCATGGCGTTCCAGAACATTAAAAGCCTCTCCCTGACCTCAGTTTATCATGACCTCAGATCCCCATATATACCAAATTTAAAAATAAATTCATAACGGCACTATTATAAGTGAATGGGCTTTTTTTAGAAGAAAACCAAAATATGTAGAATTTCCAAGTGAGTGAAGTAAAACACATTCTCACTTGATAAAATGTAGCCCTGCCAAAGATCTGCAAATTAATAAATTAGGCGTGGACAAGGCTAAATAAATGCCAGCATTCCAACATTCATCCTCTGGTGGATTGAGGGAACCTAAATCTATTTGAAATTTGCTTCAAATATAAATATTTATTAAAATTATCCAAAAATACATTGACTTGCCAATTAAGTCAAGTCAGAAAATTTGGATTGCAACTGTTGTTGTAGCAGATTTCCTAAAGCATGACCTTATAAAACTATGTAAAATCACCAATTGTTACAAAACCTGAGTGTTTCTAATCCTGTCTGCCAATTCATTGTGCTTGCTCTATACACCTGCTACTTTAATATGTTCTGCCATTCTGCCAATCTGGCACAATCTGCCCAACCTATGTCACCATACTTCTTTATTCCATTATTATGTAAATGCTAACCACTGCAAAGCTTGTAGGAGTTGACACCCAATCTTCCTGTTAGGATTGGGATCCTGAACAGTTTTTTTCAGTTATTCTGGGCTAAATATTCAAGGACCTAATTTTCTATTAGCTCATAGGTATACAAATTTAATTTTATTTTGATTCAAATTAATTTATTTGATGAATTTTATTACCCTTATTTTTTGATTCAATTTGATTTGTAAAATTTCACTTTAATTTTATTCAATTCAATCCAAATTTTAATTAATTTAGCATGTCACTCAACTAAATAATTTGATTTATCTAAGATGCACTAGGGATTATCCTATGCGCCTTTGGAGTCCTATTAATTTTAAAAATTGTAGTGCATTGTGCAGTACCTTCAATACATCAATCAATTACCTTAAATAGCTAACTAATTGAGTTAAATTATCCTTTATTATCATAGTCTAAATTAACAAAGCTAACCAAGATCAAAACTTAAGCTAGCATAAAAGAATTTTATGTGCAACTTGGTCTTTATTTTATGTTATCTCAATTATGATTATTTGGAAACTAGTACTTTATATGCAGTTTTAAAGCTCTATTGTGTTTGTAAATATTGTGATGCCAACTGCCTGAGTCCATTTACCACCGCCAAATAAGAACCTTTTACAAAACTTCTTAATGAATAACTTGCCATGTGGGGAACCTTTCATTAAACCAGAAAATATTCCACCTATCATGCACCACTGTACACTTTTTCCCTTCTAGGGTATATAGTATTATATATAATTCTCAATCATTTCAGAAATCATCTAGGACGCTGTTCTCATCTTGTGCACCAATCACAAGCTCTCATTGTAGGAGTACCAGTGACCACCAATCTAAGTTGGTTTAATTTAAAAATTTTCATAGTATATATCATAATTAAAAAACACCTCCAAGCTAGTGCCTTATACTGCCCCTCCCACACTTGAGGTTACCCCAGTAATACCAGTGGTTACTCCCAGTGCAGCCTTCTGGCTTGTTATTATAACTTTGGTATACAATCAAATTGGGTTGCTGTTTACCTAATCCTTAGAATATCACACCATCAAGTATCTAGGTCAACTGAACCTTTGGCATTCTGGGTCATCCACTGGGTACTGACACACCCAGTTTGTATAGCCAGTCTTCTTTCAATAAACTCTCATCATGACACTATAAAAGATAGTCCATCGGTGATATAATAATTTATTTAAGATGTGGTAACTCCTGTACTTAGCTTGACTAAGGAAAGATTGCTTGTTGTATCTTTATCTTGCTAGGGGTTACAACCACAAAATGAAATATTAATTCTGAAAAAAATTGAGGGATCAAACTTATGCTATAGCCAAAGAAGTAGATTTATGGCACTTTAATGGCCAGCTTAGTATTTGTGTTTGAAATCAATGACTAAACTATACTTAAAAAGATTTATTTTCATCAAAAAGGGATCAGGATACTATGAAATAAACCAAATAAATTAAATAAAAAACTAAACAAGGATAGATGAGCTGATATGGTATCAGAGCTGAATATAGTAAGCTATAAAACACATGGTGGGAGTTATAAGTATTTCGATTGAACGAATATCTGAAACTATGTAGTTTAAATAACTTATGATGTTGGAAAGAATATAGAACTTGACACAAAGATAATTTGCTTTTTAGGTTGACACATCAATTTTATCTATATAAATGTGCACAGAATGATATATAAAGTATTCAGGATTTTCCTAGAAAAATCTGAGCATTTTATTACAAAACTATATTAATGTTATAATTTATAATAAAAAGATAAATATATTGATCAAGAAAATGGTTAGAGCTTTGACGAGATTTTTTTAAAAAAACGGTGTGCCAATAATTAGCAAAAGTTTAATGCGGCCACCGTGGATTGAACACGGGACCTTCAGATCTTCAGTCTGACGCTCTCCCAACTGAGCTATAGCCGCTTATAGTAAAGCTAATAGAAATTATCATATATATATATATTAATTCGCGAAGAAAAAACTTTGTCCCCTTTTTAAGCATATTGTGCGCACGGAGTGTGAGATTTGGCATAAAGTTTATACGGAGAATGCGTGCAGAAAGCTAAAAGTTATATATAACATGTGTTACAAATCCATTAAATTAAATAAAAATAAAAAATTCATTGTTTGCGTCCATACTACCAATGTCAAACACCTTGCGCGCGCGGAGTGTGAGATTTGGCATAGTATATAATATTATCTATTAAACTATAACTAAAAACATTGCTGGGTAAACCGGGCAATCAGCATGATAAATTTAATTTAATCATCTAAATTGTTTGTTTACAAGCCTAAGCAACACCAGGTAATACGGCTATTATTTGGTTGATTTAATAGTCTCAGTTGGTTTTAACTATGACTGAGTAGTTGGTGGTTTTTGGTTGTTTCGATAGGGCAATTGGTTTTGGCTGAGTGGTTGGTGGAATTTGGTTAAATCAATAAGTCAAAGGGTACGGCCGAGTGGTTGTTTAAGATCTATAATATAAAATCTAAAATAATGATTTAATCAATTGGTAAGCTATAAACTCCGTAGCGAAGCGCGGGTATCTGAATGCTGGTTGTTATTAAAAGTTAATATTTACACTTCTACGAATATAAAGCTGTAGCCAATTTTTGTAAAAAATCATCTCTTGCTCTTCTTTTAGTAAAATTTATATAAGGTACGCAAGCTTATCTGATATTCAATTTTTACAGGCTGTAATATTTTAAATACCATTCACATTTGCATACGCATCACTTTTTTCTCAACTTGACTAGAAGGACATTCTTTCTGATTTTTACTTTTTTGCGTTTCATACTTTTCTTATTTAGAAGTTTTTTATTAAGAGTTTAAACTATATTTAGCTTTGGTCAACTATTGTTTTATTATGCTTTATAGCCTAATTTTTTAACTTTTCTTTAATTTATTATTATACACTATATAAAAACTTTTGTCCATATTTGAATGCAACCAGGCTAGTTTTTTAGAGCAAGAAGTTCTCAGACCAAAAGAAAAATACCTCGATGTCCAACTAGTCTAGTTTTTATTGTGTTATTTGATTTATTGGTGCTATTATCCATGAAAATTTTTATTGGGTTTATACGATTGATTTATTTTTGCATTGTAAATCTACCACATTATACTCAAAGGCGCTTAGACCTATGCTTTACATATACTTTTGGTTATAGTCTTACAACTCTACTCGATGAAAGCTAGATTGATCAAGCGCGGCTCATTTTATTGAATCAGTTCCAACCCTGGTTATTTTACCACTAAAATAAACCAGCTCTATTACGGTTTTATTTAAAGCATGAAATATTTTTGGTACTTTTTGAGTATATTGCTATTTCTTTGGGTTTATCATGATCACTAAACGGTTTGCTCTATAGTTTAGTAGTGGTGAACTTTTTCTAGATCTTTTAAAGCTAATTAAACGAAGCCCATTTAGGTAATGATTTGAACACTTTGCGATAATCAAAATCCCAGGCCAAGTATACGCAGAATAAAGAATGCACCTGTATAATCTTACACTCCAGGGGATATCCCAAGTTACAGGGCAAGTGGTGGGGCATTTCTCAGGATCCAAACACCAGGAGGTTTTGATTGCACGCCACGACCGCCTTGAACTGCTTAAAGCCGACCCAACCACTGGAAAATTAGAAACCCTTCTAGTCACGCCCAGTGTATTTGGAGCCATCCGTGCCGTTGTGCCCTTCCGCTTGACGGGCGCCACTAAAGGTATTCCATGAGGGGTTCGAGCTAATATAGTAGACCATATCATAGTTGCTAGTGATTCTGGGAGGATAGTCATCTTAGAGTACGACGGTAAAGAGAATGTGCTCAATAAGGTTCACCAGGAAACCTATGGCAAGTCGGGGTGTCGCCGCGTTGTGCCAGGCCAGTATTTAGCGACAGACCCTAAGGGACGAGCGACGATGATTGGCGCAGTGGAAAAGCAGAAGCTTGTTTACATCCTTAATCGTGATGCAGCCGCCAACCTTACCATCAGCAGTCCTCTAGAAGCACACAAGGCCCACACCCTACTATTCCACGTGGTTGGGCTCGACGTTGGCTTTGAGAATCCCATCTTTGCGTGCCTGGAGCTTGATTATTCGGAGGCGGACCAAGACCCCACCGGCGAAGCCTTGGAAATGACGGAGAAGGTGCTTACCTACTACGAGTTAGATCTGGGCCTTAACCACGTGGTACGCAAATGGTCCGATCCCGTTGACCCACGCTCCAATCTTCTGGTGGCGGTGCCCGGGGGTGCGGATGGGCCATCCGGCGTACTGGTATGTTCTGAAAATTTCATTACCTACCGACACCATAACGCACCCGAGCATTGTGTGCCCATTCCGCGTCGCAACGTGGCAGGCCAGGACCCTGACCGCGGACTGTTGATTGTGGCATCTGCTTTACACAAGATGAAGAACTCTTTCTTCATTTTGCTGCAGAGTGAAGACGGCGATGTTTACAAGGTAACCGTGGAGCATGCCGCTGGCGAAGCGACTGAACTCCGCATTAAATATTTTGACACACTTCCCGTTGCGTGCGGGATGTCCATCTTAAAATCAGGGTTCATGGTAGTCAGTCCAGAGGCAGGCAACCAGGCACTGTATCAGTTCATCGGGTTGGGCACCGACGCCTCAGAGTTGGAACTCACCAGTTCAGATTTTGGCGAAGGGCGAGCCGACCCCAACGATCCCGTTTACTTTGTGCCACGCGCTCTGACCAACCTTCAGCAGACCGACGAGGTGGAGTCTATGGCGCCGCTGATCGACGCTGCGGTGTTGGATATCTGCAACGAAGACTCGCCTCAGGTGTATGCCCTGTGCGGCAAAGGGGCTACTTCCTCGTTCCGAATTTTGCGGCATGGGTTAGAGGTTACTGAGGTTGGTGAGATGCAATTGCCTGGGCGGCCCACTGCCGTATGGACCACCCGCCTTGGCCCTGCCGACGACACGGGCGTGTACGTGGTGTCATTCATCAACGCCACTCTGGTGCTGACCATGTCCGAGTCGCCTGACGAAGTCCCCGACTCGGGCATCGCCACCACCACTCAAACGCTGGCCATCCAGCAATTGGGCGACGAGGGGGTGGTGCAGATTCACCCTCAAGGTATCCGCCATATCCGCCCAGATGGCCGCGTTAACGAGTGGCGCCCGCCCAAGGAGAAGACCATTCAAGCTGCCGCCACCAATCCACGCCAGGTGCTGATTGCCCTCACTGGTGGGGAGCTGGTGTACTTTGAGCTTGACGCCCTTAGTCAGCTAGCCGAGCTTAGCAACCGCGCAGTCATGGCATCCCAGGTCACTAGTCTTTGCCTCGGGAATGTGCCGGCTGCCCGCCAGCGCTTTCCATTTGCAGTGGTTGGCTGTGCCGACAACACAGTGCGCACCTTGTCACTCGATCCTGTCTCACCAATGCAGCCGCTTAGTATGCAGGCGGTGGCCGATATTCCAGTGTCCTTGTTTGCCCTTGAGATGCCTAACCCTGATTTGCCCACCCAAGGGTCCTTGTTCTTGCACATTGGGTTGTCTAATGGGGTTATGTTGCGCACAGTGATGGATCACGTGACTGGTGTGCTGTCCGACACGCGTACACGGTTTCTGGGTTCGCGGCCAGTTAAATTGCATGGAGTCAACATCCAAGGGGCCCCCGCCGTTTTGGCATTGTCCAGCCGCCCCTGGATCACTTACACCCGTCAGACTCGTACCCGCACCATGCCGCTTTCGTACGAGCCGTTGGAGTATGCCTCCAGCTTCTCCACTGAGCAATGGCCTGATGGCATCGTTGCTATCACCGGCGACTGCCTTAAGCTACTGTCCGTCGAGAAGCTAGATTCTACTTTCAATCAAGCCACTGTGCCCCTCAAGTACACCCCTAGACGACTGGCAGTTCACCCCGAGTCAAACCACTTTGTCATCATTGAGTCCGAAAACAACACCTTTTCTCCTGCCACCATCAACAACATGATTCAGAATGGGGCGGCCCCTGAGTCGCTGACCCTCGACCCAGCTGTCTTTGGCTTACCCAAAGCTCAACCTGGGAAATGGGCATCCCAAGTTCGCGTACTCAACCCTTTTAGTGGGGAGACCACAGCTGAGCTTGAGCTAGAGGAAAACGAAGCTGCCTTTAGCATGGCAGTCTTGACCTTCCAAAACTATCCCGATCAATACTTCGTCGCCGTTGGTACAGCTGTTGATGC
This sequence comes from Massospora cicadina, assembly GCA_022478985.1. NCBI lineage: Eukaryota > Fungi > Entomophthoromycota > Entomophthoromycetes > Entomophthorales > Entomophthoraceae > Massospora > Massospora cicadina. The sequence continues at coordinate 104,990 of JAKSZP010002927.1, forward strand.
GGTTCTGTCGCCACGCTCATGCTCGGCTGCATATATCCGCCTCTATAAGTTTAACGAGCAAGGCAACGGCCTTGAATTGGTCCATCGTACTCCCGTTGAAGATATCCCTATGGCTTTATTGGGGTTCAAAGGTCGCTTGTTAGCTGGGGTTGGTCGCCTGCTCCGTGTCTATGCCCTCGGCAAGTTTAAGATGCTGCGCAAGTGCCAGTGTAAGCAAATTCCGGTCATGGTGGTTAGCATCCGTTCGCAGGGGGAGCGCATCATTGTGGGCGATGTCCAAGAGTCTGTGCATTATGCTACGTACTCCGCCAATGACAATCTGCTCGTGGTCTATGCCGATGACTCTCTCCCAGCTTGGACCTCGGCTGTCTGCCAGGTCGACTATGACACCACTGCAGTTGGTGACAAGTTTGGGAATGTTTTTGTTGCGCGTCTGGCCCCTGAAGCCATTGCTGAGATCGAGGGGGATACGGCTCACTCTGAAACGCCTCTCAAGGCATCATCCTTGATCCAGCGCTTACCCCCCAATTTCAAGGGCTCTCTCAATGGTGCGCCTCACAAACTCGAACGTCTCTCATCCTTCCATGTCGGCGACACTATCACGTCTTTGCACAAAGTCTCCCTCGTGCGAGGGGGCAAGGAAGTGTTGGTTTACACTACGCTTCTGGGCTCGATTGGCGTGCTGATTCCATTTCATTCCAAGGAAGATGTTGAATTCTTCCAGACCTTGGAGTTCCATATGCGCGAGGCCGCCCCGCCCCTTTTGGGCCGTGACCACTTGGCCTACCGCTCCCATTACTACCCGGTTAACGCCGCAGTCGACGGGGATCTTTGTGAGCTCTATCACCGCCTGCCTCTGGCTCAGCGCCAGAATATCGCTGGCGAATTGGAGCGCACCCCCCAGGAGGTTGCTAAAAAGATTGATGACCTGCGGACACTTGCCGCTTTCTAAGTGGCCTTTTGCTAAGCCTGGATCTTTGCTTTCGGCCCAAAATCAATGTCCTAACTCATTTAACGTATAAAAATACAACGTTGCTGTTTTTTACTCTTGAAGATCCTTCAACTCAAATAGCAATTCTCAGCAATTTAATTTTTAAGGTTTAATTACAGCCATCATTTATTACTTTTAGTAGTATAGGCATAATCATTTAAGACATTGTTTATAAGAGCTTCGTAGTATACCAAGTTTTGCTAGATTTACTTTACAGTTCGTTGATATGCAATTCCAGAGTAAATAGTCTCAGGGTGTATCATCTGTTGCAATTGGTTTGACCAACCATTTGTTGATATATCTATTTGCTTAATTTTATATTATAGAAATATGTAGATACCGGATTTGATTGGTATGCTACACCGAAGTTAATCTATAGGATCAAGTTACTATGGATTACCTCGCCCTACGGGCCACGTTTTATATGTAGTTGCCAAGGTTGTAATAATTACTATCAGTAACCTCGTCCCGCCTTTGATTACCAGTAATTACAAAGAAAGATTGAATCCTTAATCCCTGCTGGTGCAACTCTCAATTCCTTAATTTATCAATTACCTCAGGCTGTTGGCCTGGTTTTCATATCACTTATTACATATATCAGCTACTATCTTGCCCCCCACGCCAATGTAAAATAATGGGCAATAGGGCTTTATTATTTGTTACAGCTATCCACCGGTGTCAGTTGCTGTTAGCTTACTGTTACTATGAAAATACCCCAAGCCCTAGGCATTCAATTCCCTGGTCTATTTTGGATATTATGCCTCTATCCTGCCATTCTTAAGTGCTGCTTAATAGCAGTAATTTGCACCATTAGGAACTCTAGGAATTAGATGAGCATATCTAGGAGTAATTGCTGTTTAGAAGGGGGCCTTGTTCCTATGTGACTGAAAGAAGTCTACAACTGGAAAACAACCCTAGCAAGCTGCAGAGTCAGTATCAGCAGTAGATACTACAATGTGCTTTACTTTATTTTAAAAAACTATATCTAATAAATTAGGTCTCTTTTTGTAAGGTTACCAAAGTTATTGTCATCAAACAATACCTTGTAAGTTTATGTGTTAGCAACCTGTGCACCTAAAATCTAATGCCCCTGAACCAATTTCAACATTGTGGTGCTCAATACAGGGTTACCACACCTTGTTTCCCTGAGCACTTTGTGTTACAAATTTTGCAATCCGCACATCTGTAACTCTACTAATGTGCCAGGCCAACTGTATGAAGACTGCTGACCCTTGCTCTTTTGCCTCAACTAGCTACCTTTCATTACAAGTTTGTGGCAGCAACTCCCCACATCTAGCATAGCCAATAACTTCACCTTTGGTTGATTAAATATCTTGAGAGGCACCAGAGCCCTATACCACCTGGGCAGCCCAGCTATGTCCTGCCATCCCCCTTGGTTTTAATCTCTCAGTCCCTTGTTGTTGGTAGCCATTCAGGTAAGTCCACATGTGGTTCCTTGTAGCTCCAAGTATTGGGGTGGTGGCAATGACCACCCCCTAGGTGCACTCGCCTGGCACCTAACCCTCAGGGATCTTTAATCTTACCCTCCACTGCCAAGGATATTAGTCAACTTGAAAACAATTAAGGGTAGGTGAGAGCTAGATCTTTATTTAGAGTGAATTAAGTTATTTATATATAGGCAACAAATGGATATCAAATGCCTACCTATCAACTTATCATCACAATTACTCACCAGCAAACATTTACCCCAAAATCCTTGGCATCAAATGTTGGCTACTAAAATTTGATTATCCCTGGTATCAATTTCCAGCAAATCTTAATAAATATCTACTTAATAAAACATAATTACTGATGTACTGACATACTGACTGACTGACATCTGAAACCTTTAAGTATATAATGCTCAATATTTCTAGGTGAGTGGGTGAGAATTGGCAAATATTATCTCATAGTTCACCAAATTGCTCAACTAAAACTAATTGAGTTTGATAAGTTCAACCTATTTGGGAGAGTGGGTGATATTATCAGATACTATTGAATAATTCACCAGATTGCTCACCTGAAAAAAGTATAAAAGTGTTAGAGTTTTGAGTAATTATTATAGATTAATAAGTAGATTTAGAATATTCAGCTCACCAGCCATGAGGGCAACAGAAAAGCTGTTAGTCTGATTGGCTTGAGAGTAGCGCTGGCACAGCCTATAGGCTATGCCAATGTGAGCTTATTAGTAAACCTGAGCAACGCTGGGTAAATTTAATTAATAAAACACATTCACTGACTGATGTACTGACTGATTAATTTACTGAATGAAATCTGAAAACTTCAAGTCTGATAAGTTCAATCTATTTAGGCGAGTGGGTGAGAATTGGTGAATATTTATTAATAACTCATCATTGCTCACCTGAAATTAAATTGAATCTGATAGGTTCAATCTTTTTGGGCAAGTGGGTGGGAATTGGTAATATTATCAATTATTTACCCAAATTGCTCACCTGAAACTAAATAAAAATCAGTGTTAGAGTTTAAAGCAGATTATTATAGCTTATTAAATAGATTAGGATAGCCAGCTCACCAGCCACAAAGGCAACAACAAAGTTGTTAGTCTGAGTGGCTCAGACATAGTGATGACAGCCTTTGGGCTGTTAATGTGAGCTCATAAATAAACCTGATCAACGCCAGGTAACTCTGCTATAAGAAGCATATGCTTTCACTTTTCTTTCTTTTCCATTTAACCAAACTGAGTCACAGCAATGCATGGCTGGATACACTAGTATAGTATAAAATAATTGAATATCCTCAGCATCAACTTCCTTTAGCCTTAAAAACCTAGGTGATGAATGGCAAGTGAATGCATGTCTATCAATATCCTTGTCATCAATTGCTTCAACATAAGTTGATTGTTCTCAGATTCAGTTGCCAAAGAACCTAATATCTTAATTATTAAACTTATTGATTTATCCTTTATCAGTCCACCGCTAAATTGAAATCAACTAAAAGCTACAAGCTTTTTGGCCTGATACTCTAAGAATGGCTGGACATAAAAATAGATCAACTCAATCAAAAAAGGAGCTAAAATTAGAACTGAAGATACTAAAATTTAAAACTAGGTAGGTTATTTGGCAGACGTTCTAAATGGGTCAAACCCTAATTTTTATAAACTTTGGGAAGGATTAATCAGGTTAAATTTCCAACAACATTCTTACTAGTATCATCCTGACCCAAACCACTTAGTTAGCCTCAGGTTAAGTATTCCCATAAACCTATCATAAAGGTGACATGGTTATAGACTCCTTAAACATTAATAGTTATAAGAGTAAGGAAACAGAAGTTTCTATGGTGTAGCTACCCCTTCTATTTTTTAGAATCATAAGATGTAACCAGGATGTCCAATATTTCCCCTGCTCAGCTTCAAGAGGTATCAAAAGATTTATTCATTGTTATTAACTTACCGCTGCCAATGCAAATGAAGTTCAACTGGTCATCTCAAAATATAAATATCAAGATATTTATATAACAATTACCACCTGTTTCACAAGATGACTATTGGTGATATGATCAAGAAACTTGCCACTCAAGAACAAGTAATAGATGTTATTTTCAGAACATACACCCCATCATCCACCAAGTCCAGTGGATTAATGCCCATCAACATATTGTCATTAGTGGCTTAGCTGCATTCATGGAAGCACAGCAGTGGGGTGATTTATTTTTACTTGGATGACTAAATGACACCTTTTGTGACCCATGTACAATAATTGTTTTGTTTAGAAGCAAACTCAGTATGCCCACTAGAAGTTGGAAGGGTTGTCTGATCATCTTAAAGTCAACCAGTTATGTATTAATAGCAAGTTTATGTATAATTGGGGTGTAACCCTTAATAGGTAGCAGACATAACGCATTACTAATCCAAAGTCAAAGGCTATTTAAAGAAGTAGCATGATACAGTGACGCTGAAGCGGCTGACCATGAGGCCCAGAAAAACAATTTTAACCTAGTCATCAATTATGTGAAAAGTTTAATGGTTACATTGGCCAACCTTTTGAAAGAATAGTAGTCCATGACCACCTAGTAAAAGAATTATTAAAAGATACTGATGCTCATTGACATTTCTTTGATGGCCTCAACACCAGTATAGATGGAGCTGTTTACTCTGATACTGATTTGTACCAGGATTTTGATTCCTTGCATCTTCTTTGAAAACTCAGAAATGGAAAGTAAAATCTCTGGTGATCGAGAACAACTTTTGAAATTGGTTCTCAGGCCACTAATTAAAAAATTGAAATGTTGAATATATGATACACGCTGAATGACACCATCTATTAAATATTTGGACCAGTTTATAATAAGATCTAAAATGATCCTTGTAAGTGCCAACATGATCATTCCTGAGAACAACCCTCTGATGTATTAATTAATGATTGGGAAACCCTTCCAACGGAACCTGATACTGAGGGTAACGAGTGCTGGTTACACATAACTTGCTTAATTTTCCTACAACTATTCCCACAATGGAGCTTCTTCTCATCCAAACATTCAGCAACTCTTTCTTTTAGAGCATTCAGCGTCAATTTCTGTGAGACTTCAGTATAACCCATATGCAATATTGCACTAATCCTGTTTTTGCTCCCTTGGAATCCTACATGCGGGATGCTCTGGTAGCTCAAGGCTATTTTACTCCCACTCCTTGTCATCATAACTTGTAAAGCCATATATAGGAGCAACGCAGGACCTATGGTCCTGAAGCTATGAAAATATTTTAGTAAAATTAATAATTTACCTACATTAATAAGAATGGGAATGTGCACATGTTTAATAGTTTCTTTAGGTTTACTATTTATGGAGCGCCCAGAAACGCTAAGCTAGCAATGGTAATGATATCCCTGGACTCAGAAAGTCAGGAATTATTTAAGCCAGAACTAAAGAAAGTTGGAAGACCTACCTTAAATTTAAGGGATCTTCTTATCAAAGAATTAGCAGTTTACTAAAAAGCCACTCAGAAATTAAATTGATTAATATAAATTTTAGCAAAGATAAACCTGTAAAAGTATTTGCTGAGCGCTTCTATGTGGAGGTGCAGAGACAATCTAGGCTAACATTATAAATGTTTTTAAAGCTCAGATTGCTCTTCACTATACCTTAAAGTCCTACAAGGAATTGTTACAAGTTTAAACCAGTTTTAAATGAAGAGTATGATATTATTATATGGTAAATTATCACCACCAATGCGCTGCCAATATTGAGTTGCCTAATAAAAGTCATTGGGAGCATCATAACCCAGCAATAGGGCCATCTCCACAATGAAAGATTTAACTTGGACTTACAGACCTCATTCTGATAGACCTAAATTAATCAGACCACCTTTTACCATTGAAAAAACTGGAGAATTATGCTAATTGTTGCCCCAATCTAGGCTTTTAGCCAAAGATTTATTCTTTTGTTGCAGATGAGGTATAAGAACATCCACGGATCATTTCTTGACTGACAGAATGAACTGATTTAACAAACTGGTGGAAGTGTGGGAAACTTACTTTCCACAGATGGAGTTGGGAAAGCCCCTTTATAGATTCAGATGAGCTATGAAATTTTCCAAGTGGTCAGGATGATGTCATGCACAATTGTTTTACACCTGACGCTCCAGAAAATTTAATATATGAAGATGATGACGTCAAAAAAGGAGACTATGAAAATTGATCCCCCTTTTATACCTTTAGGTGGGACAAAATAATTTACAACTTACTGATGATGAAGT